>CM033469.1:137288953-137401156 GCA_019447015.1 Hymenochirus boettgeri | reverse complement strand
GTGTAGTAATCCATAAACAGCACATAAATGTTGATATAACAGATATGAGATAATAATAGTTTTTTGATTACAGAGCATAAAATTGCTTTACTTTAGCCAAATAGCCTGCAAAACTGTGAGAAATCCTAGTGCATATGTAGTTGCACTACTTCCACCATTTCCTGACAAGCACTCTCAAACAGCAAAGGGCAGTTAGGGAATGTTAGGGGTTATACATATTGAAAACATGCAGCAAGGCTGTTAGAATCAATGCAGTGTAAATACAACCAAGTTGTAATTAGTGCAGCCCTGCTACTTACATTTATTATAATCTGATAACTAGATATGTATCCACTTACAATATAAGCTTATTATAAAATATAAAATATGCTAACAAGTGCAAAATTTGTTTATTCCTGTGCTGAGCAGGGAAATTATTTCACCATTGCCCCAGAACCTTGCATAGCCAGGAAAAACCTACTTGGATACCTCATTATACAGAAAGTGAATGGTTGGGTAATCCACTGGAATGGCGGCAACTAAAGCGTTACTATGTTTTGTATGTTATGTTATGTAACATAGTAACGCTTTAGTTGCCGCCATTCCTGTGGCAGGACGACATAAGTAAAAAGACCTTTCAAAAATCAAAGTTTATTACAAGCACTTTTTGAATGAGTGAAGTAGATGTGATAAACCCAAACAACACAGGCCAAGCTGTGAATATTGTGGTATTTATTTATCCAACTGCACACAAAACACACACCATGTTTCGAGCGTCAAGCGCCCTTTATTAAGTGTTTATTGATACACTTGATAAAGGGCGCTTGACGCTAGAAACATGTTGTTTGTTTTGTGTGCAGTTGGATAAATAAATACCACAATATTCACAGCTTCATTCGTACACATCGTACATGCATCAGGGGTCAGCACACGCGATTGCCTATAGTGTAGTAATCCATAAACAGCACATACATGTTGATATAACAGATATGTGATAATAATAGTTTTTTTGATTACAGAGCATGAAATTGCTTTACTTTAGCCAAATAGCCTGCAAAACTGTGAGCAATCCTAGTGCATATGTAGTTGCACTACTTCCACCATTTCCTGACAAGAAAAAATATTAAAAAAGGGTGTGGACATGCCCTTTAAATGGTAGTACTTAATTTTACTTCTATAATAAAAAAACAAGTTTTTTTTTTAAAGTATATTTAGAAGCCAATTTAAGTGTTAAGACCATGCAAGCTCTAGGTGGGGGTTTCCAACGCTGAATATTTTTGTTTAGGGTAGACTACCCTTTAAGAATTAATATTAAGGGAAAGTTTGCACCTCAAATTGTAAATTGTATATAGGTAAACACCCAACCTGCAAAGTTGGAAAGCTGGGGATGTAGTCTAACTGAAAAGCTACCTGATTACCTGATTACTGTTAACTCTCTTTCTGCTTCCCGGTATTACAGCTTTACAGTCATGATGTAACAGGTGACATCACAACCAACGACATATCTATTCTAGTAGCTGCCATCCTCTAAGCATGCAAAAGCCTGTTAAAAAGCTTGAGAGAAGGGTATCTCCACTGCTAAAAAAAATTTAGCTATTCAGTTTTATTGAAGAACAGAGGTAAAGGCGCTGTGTTTTACCTCCCGTTCTTCAATAAAACCTGCAAGAGCCGGTGGAGAAGGTAAGGTACTTACCTGATCACTTGCTCCTCTGCCGCTAGTCTGACAGGTCGCGACAGACTTAGTTCTCTATACCAGTGCGCAAATAATAAAAGATCTCTTAGACTGAAGCTTCTCCTCTGGAACTTTACTGAGACTGAGGTATCATTGCCTAGACTGTAGACTCCACCCCGCTCTAGACTCTGCAGGCATGACATGCGCAGAGAACCCTCCCGTTTTAACTCCCCCCCCCCCCCCCCCAACTTCAAGCCCCTTTTCTGTATTGTAGGACTCCCACTTCCAAACACTATAATTATTTGTCAAAAAAAAGACTGGAACACCACTTACTTTCCTTCATTCTCCCGGCGTCCTGTAATGCCTGCAGTCGCGTCCGTGATTGGCTGCCTCTCAGCCAATCACGGACGTGGTTGCAGGTCCGCCCCCCTGCTTGCAGTTCCAGCAAGCAGAGGGATGGGTTTACAGTGCCGTGGAAATGAAGCCAAGTAAGTATTGTTAGGAGCGATTTTTTTAGAAATAAAAAACAAAGCAGTAACGTGTTTATTCACAAGGTTGCAGTTGTGAATAAACCTTGTGAATAACACGTTTACTGCTTTGCACTAGACCCGTGAGTGTGCCCGATTTCGAATGTTATATATATATATATATAATATATTAAAAGACAAAAAAAAAGCAGCAGTATCTAGGGCCATATTTATAAACGCACGGTATCGCACATTAATGATATCGCGCATTATCAGTAAATCACAATGGCAAGCCGTAAATGTACTAAAAGGGAAACTGTGTCTTTATAAATATGACCCCTATAATCATGTTCCTGTAAAGGCATGGGTGTGAATCTCTTAAAGGGACGCCCAATCTCCCAACACAAAATTTGAGCCACACACCAGTTTTCTGAAGAATATAAAGGCTTTTAACAATAAATGCTCACATATATAACAGCAACGTTTATTGATAAAAGCCTTTATTTTCTTCAGAAAACTGGTGTGTGGCTCAAATTTGTCTTATTATATAAATATATAATACTAGTCAGTTAAGCCTGTTAAATAATGTTCGCTAGACATTAGACTCTCTCTCTCCTTCCTTCCCCCTCTCTTCTCTCCTCTCCCCTCTCTCTCTCTCCTCCCCCCTCTCTTTCTCCCCTCGCTCCTCCTCCTCCCCCTTCCTCTTTATAAACCCCTCTCCTCCTACCCCCCCTCTCTCTCTCCCCCTCTCCTCCTCCCCTCTCTCTCTCCTCCCCCCTTCTCTCTCTCACCCCTCCCCCCCTCTCTCTCACCACCGCCTCCCCCCCCCCGAAAAGTGTCCAATAGGTATTGATGTTTACAACTAACTATCTCCCTACACATGCGCAGAAGCGACACACAGTTCAGCTTTCCTTACATAGGAGCCACAATCCACCCGTTTTGGCCAAACGATCATCTACAAAGCAACAGCACAATGGATTACCCTGGCACAGTTAGTCAGGAAAATACCGGAGTGCATCACTGTTAAGATGAAGAAACAATCGGGTCGGGCGCACCACTCACCAGTTACACTATGTGGAAGAGTGGGGGACTCTGTGGCCAGGGGAGTGATTGCAGTGACACACATGCCAGCACATAGTCAGCTGTTGGGTTTATTATATGGATATCCATACACATTTCACAGAGAGATACCAGATTATCTGGTGAATAAGGACACACTGTTGTTTACAAAGCTTTATCGGTTGAAATGGCCACTCGTTCCCGCGGTAAGGGCAACGATCCCCAAACAAAGGTCGTTTGGGCCAATAAGGTGCCCAGACACAGGGAATCATTGCCTGAACGAACATTCGTACAATCGTACATGCGTCAGGGGTCAGCACACGCGATTGCACGTGTGTACGAACCTATAGTGTAGTAATCCATAACAGCACATAAATGTTGATATAACAGATATGTGCTAATAATAGTTTTTTGATTACAGAGCATAAAATTGCTTTACTTTAGCCAAATAGCCTGCAAAACTGTGAGAAATCCTGTGCATATGTATTTGCACTACTTCCACCATTTCCTGACAAGCACTCTCAAAACAGCAAAGGGCAGTTAGGGAATGTTAGGGGTTATACATATTGAAAACATGCAGCAAGGCTGTTAGAATCAATGCAGTGTAAATACACACCAAGTTGTAATGTGCAGCCCTGCTACTTACATTATTATATCTGATAACTAGATATGTATCCACTTACAAATATAAGCTTATATAAAATATAAAATATCTAACAAGTGCAAAATTTGTTTATTCCTGTGCTGAGCAGGGAATTATTTACACCATTGCCCCAGAGCCTTGCATAGCCAGGAAAAACCTACTGGATACCTCATTATACAGAAGTAATGGTTGGGTATCCACTGGAATGGCGCAACTAAGCGTTACTATGTTTGTATGTTATTTATGTAACATAGTAACGCTTTAGTTGCCGCCATTCCTGTGGGCAGGACGACATAAGTAAAAAGACCTTTCAAAAATCAAAGTTTTACAGCACTTTTGAATGAGTGAATAGCATAATAAACCCAAACAACACAGGCCAAGCTGAATATTGGATTTTTTTATCCACTGCACACAAACAAACAACATGTTTCTAGCGTCAAGCGCCTTTATCAAGTGTATCATAAACTTACATAAAGGGCGCTTGACGCTCGAAACATGGTGTGTTTTTGTTGGCAGTTGGATAATAAATACCACAATATTCACAGCGGCCTGTGTTGTTTGGGTTTCTCACATCTACTTCACTCATTTATTCTATGGAGACAAGTGGAATGCTCCTTTGATGTGACAATAGTTATTGTTTCAGTATTGTTACTGCTTAATGCAGTTTTACTAATACCTGGAATGGACAGTGTTCATGCAAATCATGTGAATTGCATAATGGGAAATTTCGTCTTCCAATGTTGCCTCGTTGTGATTACTGAGCATAGCTTGCCCTCATAAAGCACGTAGGGAACAGTTAGAGGCAGAACCATATTACACATCAGGAAATGGCTCCTAGTCCTTCAACTTTCTGGGACTTTTAATAGGTACTACAGGCACCACAGGAAAACCATAAGGAGCAGAGAAGTACTACACAGTGGGTCCGAGTAGGTTAAATTTTTAATTTTTGGGGTGGACATGCCCTTTAATGGCGACTGCCCATGCAACAACTGGTCGGTCTCTACAAGCTCTTCCCAGTAGCTGCTTGGCGTATACAGACACTTATGGAGATTTTTTCTCCTCATCACACTAAAGCAGAAATTAAAGAAACATCTTCAAGGGTTCTGCTTCAGTTGCCATATCTAACTCTGCCTGGGTTTAGGGTCTTTGTAGCCACATTAGCAACCCTTGTGGAGCTGCTATACGTGTACATTACGCTTAGAGCAATTAGATGTTACTGTGCACCTAGGCCAGTAAGTATAGTGGATATGCATATAAAACATAGGCTATGGACCTTGAATGGGAGGAGCAGTGGATATATCCTTAGAAAAACCTCTTGGCTATGTAGCTAAGAGGCTTTTATAAGATACTGTATATAACACTGCACCTCCACATCCACTTTACATGCAGTGTGCCACACATAATTCCGATGCCTTTCTTTGAGTCCTAGATCATAAATACCCATGTAATATAAGAAATAATACGCCCAATTACAGTGTTTATAAGGTTTATAAAGTCAACACAGAGTTCCTAGCCTATAAAAACTACAACACACCTTGAAATTAGAAAAATAATTAACTTAATTTATTAGTTCTATAAAAAATATAATTAATTATTTTATAGAACTTTTTTCTCCATTCTGCTTTTTTCTTTTTCCTTCTTCTGAGGCCCTACTGAAAAATCACCAAATAAATAATTTTCGCACAAAAATAACAATGTTCTACAATTTTCCTGAAGCTTTCCTTCCTATTAATCTTATTGGCGGTGTAATAATGAGGCAGAGAATGCGCTCCACTCAGGAGAAAGATGCAGGCACTCAGGGAATGGTAATTTCTTCACTGCAACCATCACACTTCACACTGCAAACCGGAGGCCTGCACTACACTGATGATGGCTCAATTAAATTGAAACCGTTCTGTGGTTTTGGCATTTAGCTTGTGGAATGCTGTAAAAGTCTTTTAACATATAAGCTTTCCTAAGAGCTTCCATGGAATCATGGTAAATTCCCGGAAGTCTTTGTTCCTTATTTCATATTGCTGAAAAGGGGATTCAAGCCTGAATTCTCTCCCTATCCTATTTAATGTTTAGTGACATCTGTGGCTTCACTCTTCATAACCAGATGGCCGCACTACACTTATGATGGCTCAATAAAGCTGAAACCGGTCTGAGGTTGATGCCTGGTTTTGGCATTTAGCTTGTGGAGTGCTATAAAAGTCTATAAAGATATAGCAATCCCTAAGCGCTTCCATGAAACATGGTAATTCCGCCAGAAAGTCTTTCGGGGCTTCAATAATTGGGAGTCAACATAACTTACCTTAGTACCTGATCCCGTGATACAATACCTTATGTAAATGAGATTATGCGGGTTTGGCATTGTGGGATCAGCTAACGTAAGTAATGCGACTTTAAAGTGGAACCGTGTCTCCATTTTGTATGTGTTTTTATGGAGCTGGGCCCATTGATCACCATCACCTGCACTGGCCCTAGTTTAGGATGGAGCATGTTCACACTGTCTTCACTGCTGAAAAATTCTAATTAACATACCAGAATGCAAATTAACATTATTCTTACCCCAGAAGTCTCTTTTCCCCTTATTTGTATGTATAATGAGTAAGGAAATTGTGGGGAAACGCTCACTAACTCGATTGACTCCTTGTAACTCTTATTTTTCAAAGCCCATAATGCCAGAAAGCTGTCTGTTTACATAACGTGAATACCAAAATTAAATGTAGGAAGTATTTTTGATTGTCTTTGTAAAAAAAGTAAACGTAGTATGTTAGAACTGTCTACCACCTTGCCAGATCTTTCCTTTACTGTTGAAATTCAAATTTCTGTCTTAGTAAAATATAAAGCTTTCTTTGACAAGCCGCTCCAAATTAACAAAAACAGAGTACCAACCAGACTTCCACTCTAGGATGCTTTCAAACAGCCAGTAGTTGTAATGAAATGCTTTGTTTATAGCATTAGCAGCACTTTTATATTCATTCTTAACCAAATAATATGTCTAAGGGCCCTATTTATAAAGTTCCCGTTATAGTACAAGTAAATCTACAATGGCAATATCGTAAAATAGCGATCATTTTAGTTGATAGAGATCGTATTTTACAATGCCAATCGCTATTTAACAATAGTTATTACACATAGTAATCATTATTTTTCAGTATCCACCATCCTAAATCTACGATGGCAATATTGTAAATAACAATCACTAATGTGTAATAACTATTGTTAAATACAATCGCTATTTATAATATTGCCATTGTAGATTTATGGTACTTTATATATAGGGCCCTAAGAATACCAGAGCTGAAGGCAGCCATTAAGCCTACCCGCCAAGTATACTTGACCAACAGCTAACTGTTGTAGACTAAACACAAGACTACAACTTATAGGATAGCTGCTAAGCCAACACTGAGTGGCAATTTCCGTGTTCTTTGTATTTTATAAAAGCGTTTCCGGCAAACACACCTTCAAAATCTGATTGGAGCAATTTAAAGCTTAATTTGATTGGATCTTTGGTTATTTGACCAATCATAATTATGGATGGGGTTAGACCACTACAAATAGTGAAATGTTAGAGAGTGCTATTCCAGTTAGACTTTGGCTGGATGTCTTGTGCTCAGGATTGTGCTGAGAAGGACACCTTCTTTTGGCTGGGTTGGTTCAATATTCAACCTTCAGATCTGGTGGTTCTAAATCTGGTTACACACCAGCTGATATTTTCGGGCAACCAACTGATTCATGGCACTGTGCACTACCACATTGATTGATTGTTTGTCTGCATCAGGCGCAACAGAAATTTTGAGAATGCATGATCACTTGTTTGGCAAATGCGTCCGTGGCCGACAGAACGTCCTGGCCGTGTGTACCCAGCCTCTGATTCAACGCACAGAATTTGATTGTCCTGCAAAAGAAAGAACTACCCCCACCACCCCTGAAATGTAGATTATCTCCATCCAGCCTAACACACACATTTATTATATTCTCAAAGAAACATTGGAATCTATTTCCAGTATTTTTTTCTAAACAATGTTTTTAGAGACAACAACAGTGTAATTAACGGCAGTCATTATAAACACTGCCAAAATAACCTACAGAGAAAAAGCAACCCATTTGCGATAAGTTGCAGCCCTCCTTAGTAACTAAGGCCATATTTCTAAGGTGGCAGTGCTGTTTTTTTGCGATAACTCTGCTTCTTTAACGTTCATTGCCACAAGGGTAGATTTATACTGGCCCTACAATTCCATTGCGGTATTTTGGTACCACAATGATATGGTAATCACGAATGTTTGTACATTTACGGACGCAATCGTACTTTAACAATACCTGCGGTAGCGCAAGTTTGCGAAACCGTGGGTTTTTAATACGCCCGGTTCTGAAACCACTAGATATAATATATTTTTTTTCCTAACAATTTAGGCAGGTCATGGTACAAACATATTCTGATATATTGTAGCAATGCAAATCACTGTTTAAAAGACCAATGTGAATTATATAGGATAATATGCTACTTATACAAACCCAGCTCACATAACACATTGAACCCGATATGGGCTGTCAAGAAGGGGAAAGGGTTAATGTGAAATCATATTTCTGCTTGTTAACAGATATGAAACTATAAATGGACAAGATCTTTTTTTGCTGTGTGGCTAAAATCCTGGAAAGTCGAAAAACTTTCCACATGGGTAGTTATTATCGAAACCATTCTGGTTGGTGAACATCTACATAGGCTGCATATATAATGGACATGGATCTGCCCACTTTAGGAGGAGAGTGAATCATGTCAGCCTCCAAAAACACGTACAAAATGGAGAACCACAGTTCCCCTTTAAAAGCCCTCACTCACAGTCACGATAAGTTTAACTCTATTAAGAGTCGCAAAATTTAACGAAACCACTTTTTGAATCGCTAGCACAGTGCTGTTTCCAAAACATTTGGAAATAGCCGCTGTGCTCTAAAACCCACGTTAACCCCGAAGTTTTAGACGGATTTGGGCCAATATTGGAATCTCCCCCTATGTTTCTTATTTGCATATTGTTTTACTCAGTAACTGTGGTGCTTGTTTAGCAAAGCAGCTAACTTAGATGTTCATTGCTGACCTCTTATTTGAGTTTTTGCATTGCTGTTATACCCATGTGACAAGGGATTTCCTAGATTGTCATTCCCGTTATCTCTTCATTACAAAATTAAAACTCAAGGACCTGAAAGGTGTACACGTGGATTTTTAGCTTCTACCCTAGAACACAACTTCCACACTACTCTACGTACTAAAACTAATACCTTTTTAAAGGTCAAAGATCCTCTGTTAAAGCCTCTAACCAGTAAAAACTGGGATTCAAAGTGCAAGATGTAATTAGCATAAAAGTTCCTCATATCCAGTATCAAAGCAAAGGTTTAACTAGTTGAGTGCAATCGGTCTTGTCAAAACTAAAAATATACAACATCCTTAGGGATTATAAATACAGTGTGGGATTATGGGAAAAGCTTCTTCACTAGAACCGGAATCTTTCTAAAGCAAAATGGTCTGTAGTCATAAGACTTCTTAGTAGTTTCCAGATTTCAATGGCGGCTCTTAAAACTAATCAATTTTCAAATTGTGGCAGCTCATTATCTCAATATCTGCATAAAAACCCATTATTTTCTTTGATGAAACGAAAACACCAAGGGCAGTATTTATAAAGCCACGGTATCGCTTTTTAGCGATACCACGGGTTAGTTAATGTACAATTGCCGTCGTACGTGTACGATCACAATCGTACATTTCCAACTGAACATTCAGTAATTACCGAACGTTCGGTCGTAAAATACCGTGTGGTAGTAAATTACTGCAATGGTATTCTATTCGGATCGTAAATCTACGATTTCGTTTATGATCAGTTAACTACCGATCGGAGAATAAATTTCGGAAATTAACGATCGTTAAACTGATTGGAAATTAACAATCGGTTTAACGATAGTTTTACCGATCATTAATTGCTTGGTATCGCTAAAAACAACTACCCGGGCGCTATATAAATACGAGCCCATTGGCTACTTATAAAGTTTGTAAGTTTTTGCCACTGTAATCGCTGCATTTTTCACACCCCACCATTGGGCACTGCAACCACCCCTCATACCTTACTACATATCATTAAGAGGATCGGCGAACTCCACAGAAATATATTTCCACTTGCAATTTGCAATTTCAAAAAAATTCAAAATCAGCAAGCGACGGACCCATTAAAATAAATGATAGCTAAAAAAATCCAGCAAAATTCTGTTCGCCTTAATTGAAACGGTTTAAGGGCCACTAATAGTGAAAATTACTTTGCCCCTCCATCTTATCTATAAATTGATAAATGTAAGTAGCACATACTCTGAGGTTGGGTGTTGCTCTGCATTCCTTAGAATCCAGTACTTGATTTGCGCATTCAGGCTCAGTATCTCTCCATCCCATCTTAACGACAACTCATCCTTCCTGACCATCCAGGCTGTCTATACAAAGTGCCAGAGCATGCTCAGTAAGACCAAAGAGTCAGCATTGGAAGAGGGAATTTCCCTCATGCAATTTAATGATTTGCATGAACAAAACTGTGTCCTCATTCCAGTTATAAGAAGCAACAAAATTGCACCTAGTAAAGGTATTTCAGATTGGATATCACTAAAGATAACTATTGTTTCAAGTATACATGGCCCTTTTATACCTGCTGTTACCTTAAAGTAAATGACAGAAAGTGCTTGCCAATAAAACTTTGATTTTTGTTGCCGATTTGGAAAGGTCTTGTACTTGTGTGCGTCCTGCCAGAGAATGGTGGCCCTAAAATGTTATCATGTTTTACAATAACATGGTAACTCTTTAGTTGCCGCCATTCCGTGATTTAATCAAATCATTCACTTACTGTATAATGCGGTATCCAAGATTGGTTTTTTCTGGCTATACAATGGCTCGAGGATTTTTTTCCAAGACCCATTGTCATAAGAAACCAAGGAATACTGGGAGTTGTATTTCGCACATCTGGAGGGCCCACAGGTTGGACATCCTGCTGCTCTGGGCAATAGAGGCAAATAAATTGTTAGTGGTATATATATTTAGTTATCGCTCTAACTCCAGAACTAATGGCCTTTAGGAAAGCTCAGTTAGCACAAACCTCTATGTTTTGCCTATGTCTTGCTCAGAACAAACATTGGCAGCTCTGCTTACTAAAACAGAACTGGAACTTGCGAAGGCCTCTGGCTGTTTTATATTGGTCTCCTTGGCACAAGCAACCCCCTCAACATATGATTGGTCAATAATGCAAGAGCCAATCAGATTTAAGATGTTTCTGGCCGCAATCAGATTTTTAGGGTGTGTTAGGAGCATATAAAACTGTGAAACTTAAAAAATGAACTCCTCAGGAGATCTTGGTTTGTAATCAAGTCCGTCAACTAGCAGGTCTTGCCTTTGTAGTTTTGGGATAGATTTGAGTAAGCAGAGTTGTTGTTATTTGGACTGGCAGCAATAAATAACTTAGTGCTCCTAGGTTTGTTGTCTATGGTGTCATTTGTATGCAGTCCTATAACCAGCACATACATGTTGATATAACGTTAAAATAGATTGTTTTTGCATAGCCTAAATTTGCTTTACTTTAGTCAATATCTGCAAAATTGTGGAGCAAGCCTAATACATCTGTAGGTACACTACCTAGTTCTACTACTACGCATTCTCTGACAAGGCAGTCTCAAACAGCAGATCTAAATGGAGCTCACAGTCCAAGACCCCCTCAGTGTACCAAGGCCTGAAGGCCAGAGTCCCCTCTCTGTTCCCACACGGCAAGTCCTCCCCTCTGTCCCAAAGGCAGAGTACCCACCCTCTGTCCCAAACGCAGAGTAAGCCCCCCCCCCCCTCTGTTCCAAAGGCAGAGGCCCCCCATTTCCCAAAAGGCAGAATCCACACCCCAATGTGTCCCAAAAGGCAGAGTACACCCCCCATGTCCCAAAATGCAAGTCTATACCCCCTCTTGTCCGCAAAAAGGCTCAGTCGCATCCCCTCTTTCCCAAAAGGCAAGCCCCCCCCCCCCTGCCCAGGCCACTACTCCATTCTGTCCACAGTTCCCCTCTCTGTCCCGAGTCCTCCCCTCTTAGGCAGATCCCCTCCCCCTCGTGGCAAAGCCCCCTCTTTGTGACAGAGTCACCCCCAGTAGTTTTCCAACATCTGGAGGGCCACAGGTTGGACATCCCTGCTCTGGGCAATAGAGCAATAAATTATTAGTGGATATATATTTAGTTATCAGCTCTAACTCAGAACTAATGCATTTAGAAAGCTCAGTTCAGCACCAAACATCTGATAGTTGCTATGCTTGCAGAACAAACTTGCAGCTTTGAGGGTGTGTTTATGAGACACTATAAAACTTGAAACTTAAAAGACGAAATCCTCAGAGAATCTTGGTTTGTAATCAGCAGTCAAACGAGCAGGTCTTGTCTTTGTATTTAGGGTAGAGATTTGCATGTAAGCAGTTGGTTATTTAGTTGGACTGCAGCAACAAATAATCTTTAGCTCCTAGGTTTGTTGCCTATGGTGTCATTGTGTAGCAGTCCATAAACAGCACCTACATGTTGATATAAACGGTAAAAATAGATTTTTGTTTGCAGAGCCTAAATTTGCTTTACTTTAGTCAAATAGTCTGCAAAATTGTGAGCAAGCCTAATACATATGTAGTTGCACTATTAGTTCTACCATTCTCTGACAAGCAGTCTCAAACAGCAGAGGGAATGTTAGGGGTTGTACATTGAAATCATGCAGCAAGGCTATCAGAATCACTGCAGTATAAATACAATTGGGTTGTAATCAATGCAGCCCTGTTACTTACATTAATTGTAAGTGTCCCCCAATTATGAGATGATCTGATAACTAAATATATATCCACTAACAATTTATTGCTCTATTGCCCAGAGCATGGATGTCCAACCTGTGGCTCTCCAGATGTTAAAAAACTACAACTCCCAGTATTCCTTGGTTTCTTCTGCAATGGAGGAATGCTGTAGTTTTAAAAATCTGGAGGGCTGAATGTTGGAAATCCCAGACCCAGAGCCTTGCATAGCCAGGAAAAACCAACTTGGATACCTCATTATACAGAAAGTGAGTGATTGGATAATCCACAGGAATGGCGGCAACTAAAGCGTTACTATGGGCCCTATTTATAAAAAATCGTTATCGTTATCGTAAAATACCGATCGTTATCGTAAAATAACGACCGGGGTTTTACCGATAACGACCGTTATTTACCGATAACGGTCGTTATTCCTACCGATAAGAAACGTTTCGGTAATAACGGGTCCCGTTCTCCGGTGAATACCGACCGGATTTAACTCGATAACCGCTGTTATTTAACGATATCGGTAAATAACGGTCGTTATCGCGGTAAAAACCGGTGTTATTTTACGATAACGATCGTATTTTACGATAACGATTTTTTATAAATCGGGCCTATGCTACATAACCTAGTAACCGCTTTAGTTGCGCCATTGTCCACTGGGGACGAATGCACATACTTAATAGAATACCTATGTCAAATTTTGGCAAAAACAAAAATCAAAGTTTATTGCCCGCAACGTTCTGTACATTTGACCTTTAAGTAACAGGGTATAAGAGGGCATCTATACTGAAAATATATTTACCTTTTATTTATTACTCTTTAGATAAGTAATATCCAATGTGAACTACTTCTTACCCTTTCTACTGTCTACTTCTTTCTAACTAGGGTGCATTTTTGCTGCTATAACGTGGATATGGACCCAGGTTCATACCTGGATGGGAAATCACTATTGAACACAGCAGAAAGCCACCCTCTTTTGGAGCAAAAGAAAAGCCCCCCCCGCGGGGGGGGGCCAACGCCCAGCGGCGGGAAGAGCGGACGGGGAGCAGCTTTGCCCTTAAGAGACCATAGGAGCCCGGAGGTCTGGAAGGGAATGTTTGAGCGCGAATAGATAACTAACCACCACAAAAGAACCTACAGAGTAATTGCTACTTACATTTATCAATTTATAGATTAATAAGATGAGGCAAACAAAGTAATATTTTTTTTTCCCTATAAGTGGCCCTTTACAGAAGCAGGTCATGGTACCCCAAACAAAACGTAGCACCTGGGATGATGAAATATATACGGATTACCCAATAAGACCACGGCTTGTCTATTCGTGAAATGGTATGAAATTCATACTCCATGAAATCTATTAATGCAAATCGCACAAAATCACTGCTGGTTAAAATGAAATTAATATAAATAAACAAAATAACTAGACCTCTAAGTAAATTTATATTTATACCTTTTATATTTAATATGACTACAGGGGCCCATATTATTTATAAATAACCAGCGTGACCGTATTGGCTTGTTTAGTGATAATGAATGGACACATATTACAGGGTTAGTACACCTGATATAACGTTCGTCCTCCTCTTGCCTCCGTTCGCTCCTGTAGCCCTCCTTCCTGTTGCTGTCGTCAACTCTACCGCAAATGTTATTTTCTTGGGGCATCCGTAAATCCTATACTACTACGGTTTCGTTATGTGTAATATTTACGATCAATAATTCAGACCTGGTCCAAATGATATGGTAATACCTCACAAATGGTTATTACTGTATTGTGAAATATTAGGATTACCACGAGATATACGTTAAAGGAAGTCACGGCATATCAACAACTAAAAAAAAACGCGACTACCGTGGCCTTTATATAATATGGCCCTAATGCTCTTATAGCATTGAAACTCAGCTCACTAATTACTACGATATAACACAATTTGAAGATAACCAAATATAATATTATCTGCAGAAGGGAAGGGTTAAATGTGAAATCATATTTCTGTCTTCTGCTTGTTTAACCCGATCTGAACTATAATCGACCATAATATGATCTGATCGAGATCTGAAGAATGAGCATGACGACGACTTAGCGGATCGAAATCCTGATGACAGACTAGAACCCTTTTTGGCCAATGTGCTAGAATCCTTGAAAGATCAGAAAACCTTACCCCATGGGTAGGCCTTATTATGAGAAGAATTCGGATTGTGAACATCTAAACATAGGCTGCATATATAATGGAGTCCGTTGAATCTATCCCACCTTTAAAAAGCAGAGCGAATCAAAGCACGTGGATTCCATGAATGAATAAGACTTAAGACACAACAGTTTATATACAATCGGAGGACCGCTAAATATGGTTCCCACTTTAAAATTCTTAATAAGGCTCATTTATAACCGAAGATGAGAGTCTTGCAGTTACGTTCAACCATGACCTGGATGAGGGATATTACTGATATGCATCCTAATGACCTTGTGATGACTGAATATTACAGATATAGCGCTGATCTGGTACCTGACAGAATTGGCAAGGAATGAATGATATTACCACCAGATCATAAACCATGACCCTGGATGAATAATATTCAGATATACCATTACTAGCTTGGCCTGGTTCATGAAAATATTACAGCTATTCATTCACCAAGGGAATCCATTTTTCTGTTTGCATGAAATGAATACTAGTTAAGACCATAGATAAGGGCACACCATCTGGTTAATCCATTCGCCCGTGACCTGGATGGATGCATATTACAGATATACCCCAATCTTTGTTGAGGTTCATTGTCCCCGAGGGTTGCTGGGTCAGAACCTGAGATAGTGATGAAGTATGTTCAATACGATATATCAAGTTCGTGCGTTAGACCACCCCCTGTTCGCGAAAACTGGGAGGATGAACTATTTACCGATATACCATGTCGATACCCAATGACCTGGATAAATGAAATTACAGATTAACCATGACCTGGATAGGAATATGACAGATATACCGTAGACCTGGATGGATGACTATTACAGATATACCATGACCTGATGAATGAGAACGTTCCCGAAGCAGAGCCGGACCCCTATTAAGAAGTTATTTGTTTTTAGATTTCCCATCACATGGTTGCCTCCTACTCCTTTTTACCGTGTGCCCTCCGTTTATCTGCACTCCTGCGGTCCCTTCCCTCCCCCTTCACCCTTCTTGTATTCCTATCCTTCCTCCACTCCACTTCCTCCATTCCTTCCGGGCTCGACGCCAAAACTTCCCTCATCTCCCACACCAATCCCCTACCGTCCTATTCTCTGCTTCCATCTGCGCCCATCCTCCGCTTCCCCTTTCCCCCGCGCCCCCCTAATGACGTTGGGAAAGAGCCGCAGCATTATTTTCTGAATTTATTCTTCGGGTTACCTCCACAAAAGCAGCTGGATCCACTTCCTCTTTATTTAAAAAACAAAAACTGCATGAACTAATACTACTCTAGCGGTTGCTTAAGATGGAGAACGAAGAGCCCCCAACGTTACCCAGATTAACATAATCGGCAGGCTATGCGAACTCAGTCCAGAACGTACACATATACCGGTGTTATAATATCCAGAGATCCTTGAAACTCGTATTATAATAAGTTAACCAACATAAGGGACGTCCTGAAGGCCCGAGAGTACCCGGGTACTCAGATTACGAATGTTTTGTTTCTATGTAAATCTTGGGCCAGATAAAATAGAAGATGGCTGGGTCCCTCGAATGTATTATAAATGGTCACTCACAGAAAATAGGAGCTCGGCTACCCGGGCGTGGGTTCTGTCGGTAAGATCGCTCTGTCCCTGGGGGCGCCTCGCTCTCTGCCCCTGTCCTTCTCAAGAACCCCACCTCGGAGTTCGGTATGGCGGGATAATTAGCAGATATCGTAAATGTAAATTTATACTGTCATAAACAACACGGAGGACGAGTGCAGGTTCGGCTTCCGGTCAGATCGCCTATTTCCCTGGTGATCACATAACGAGCTATTCACTGTCTTATCTAACACTTCTCAGCGGGTCGGTGTTCTGTCGCTAGGTAAGAAGAGATATGTAAAAGGTGCGCGGATACCTAATCGGATATGAAATGTATTATATAAACAATAGGATTCGGTCAGGGTTAAGTATAGAATGTACCAATACTTGGGTGATATATCAAGATATGTAAATGTATTCCTAATAACCAATGTCGGAGTCCGGCAAAAAGGTGAGGCAGATGGTACAACGACTTAGATCTTGTTACATCGAGCACCATAGATAATGACAGGCCGTACCTTACTTCATCCTAACACACTCCCCCTCGCAATGTCGGCTAATATGCAAAACAGTAGATCAGATCTGTACATTGGTTCCATATACCCTCGAGCTGATGAAAAATTCATTCTACATAACCAATAGAGTCTTAGCGTACACGGTGTAGAATACGATATGTGAAAACTTGAGAGACCTATAAACTCAGAGACTATGAAATAGTACCCTTATAATTACCATTAGGAAAGTAATAACGCAGCTCTGTAGCTAATCTAATCTATGATATGTCAATGGGATACATCTCGAGATTATACATGTATTATAGATACACACGTCATTCATAGTGACAGCGGATTATAAACCTCGGTCAGGTGGTCCCCTCCGATATGTCAAATACTAGGCCTCCATTGGGCTATGACATCGTACTTTACACATACACACTAGGAGCACCTCCGGCAAATAAACCGTATGGGGGTGTCTATACTATAGATATCTTCCATCACTTGGCGTATCAATCCAGATACCTGCCATCAACGTACTTCTATTAACTAAACACTTAAGGAGTTTAACAGGGCAGGCAGTAAAGTACTAACCGTAGATAGATATGTAAATGGCGATAAGGTAGATGAACTGTATTATCACATTAACTGCTTTGACATGTACCTCCCACCCCAACTCAAGGAGTCGGTAGGTAACGGTTACAGATAGATATTATAGTAACCCTGGGGATCAATGGGATATAGAACATGTATTACTAATAAACAATGTAAAGGAAAGAAAGTAGCAGGTAAGAGCGCTAGAACCACCGGTACAGAAGATACCTTACAATGGGAGCATAATTGTGTCGCAATATTATAAAGATGGCATATTGAATTCGCTAGTAGCAATAGGGAGCCTCGGTATGTGTAAGCATAGATTTTAAAACTGGGGGATAATCCGGAGATATGAAATGTATTATACACTCAAACAATCAATGGAAGTTCCCCGGAAATGTCGGAGGCAGAATCCACCCACCGGTAAGGTAGAATCTGTACCACACTGGGGATAATATGGAGATATAATGTATTATAATAAACAATAGGATCTTCTGGTAGGGGGGTAAGATAATTTTGTAAATGGGGATAGTCCAATGGAGATATGAAATGTATTATAATAAACATTATGGAGGTCGCACATACATCAACGCATAGGAAGGGGTAAATTATCAATATGTACATAGGGGATAAACTAGTCACAATAAACATGGAGGATAATGACACTGATATACTAACACAATAAACCTCAAGCGAAGTACGGTAGGAGGTAACACCGCACTAGATATGTAAATAATGGGATAAGGAATATGAAATGTCTAATAGATTAAACAATAGGCAAGTCCAGGTAGGACTACAAAAGGTCCGCTCGCTCTGTCCCCTCTGGCGCTCGCATGGTCGCTAATACTGAACTGCATCTTTGAATAAAATAAACCTAAGAGTCTGCATCTGGCCCACCGGTACCGATGCTCTTGTCCATGGCGGCTACCCCCTGGAGCCTCCTGAACCTCTTATGCAATACCCCCCCCCCTCCGTTCAGCCGTCTTTAGGGGTAGGGTAAGATAGATACAATGTAAAATAAATACGGGATAACTGGAGAGACTGCAATGTCTTAATGATAAAAACAATGAAGGTTACACAAGAAATCGGTAAGTAAACCAGGTAAGATATATATGTAATGGGGATAAATAAGATAGAGATAACTGGAATGAAATACAGTATTCATTATCAAACAATAAGAAGCATCGGTTAAAAAGGCTGGTAGAGGATAGATAACTGTCAAATGGAGATAATAAGAAAGATACATGAAATACGTATTATGAATACAACAATAACTAGAGGTACCCGGATAGCCGGTGAGATATATAATTATAACATGGAGATATACGAGATATGAAATCAGTATTAATGATAAACCATAGGAGGCAGTCGGTAGGCAGAGGCCGGTGAGCTCCCAGACATCTGTCACTCGGGACCTCCCTAGCGATATGCACTGTCTCCTCATAAACAAGAATAGGGGTTACACGGTAGGCCCCCTTGGTGCATAGATATGTAAATGTTCAGGAGACGAAATAGAAGGCAGGATAATGAAAATGATCTATGAGTAATTACCCATACATAACAACACATAGGAGTCGGATAGGTCAAGGACCCACTGAGAGCAGATCATGTAAATGGGGAGATAGGATAGGAAAGTATTATACATAAACAAACTCCAGGTAGTTGGGGTATGTCCTAAAAGGTCGGTTAGGGGGAGATTAGGATAATAGTAAGATGCAGAAGATATTCCATCCCATACGAGAAATAACTGAACATGTCTTATTCTAATAATCACACATAGGAGTCGGCCCTCGGGTAGATAAGATATGTAAATGGGGATACTCGCGTCTGACCATGTCTTAGCAGAGCCCTCTCGTCGTCTGTAGCGTTAACGATAGATATGTAAATGGTTGGATACTAGCGATCGAAATTGTATTATAAATAAACCTAGGAGTCGGTACGGGGGTAAAATAGATGATCGTAAATGGTGGTAGTACTAGCACGATACCCCTCAAATGTGATGTGTATCAGAGCCGACTAAAACCAATCAGGCACCAGTCGGTAGTGGGTCAGATGATATGCTAAAATGTGATACATAGGATCTGAATCTACTTCTCATAACAATGGAGGAGCCCTATACAGTAGGGGTAAAGAATAGAGTTCGATTACAATTGGGGACTACCTTACTGATAGAGGATCCAACGAAATAGATTATCATAAGAACAATAGGAGGTCTGGTCCTACGCGGTATAGCGCATAGACTAGGGGGCTCCCCAGGAGGTCCCTGCACCCTCTGTAACAGAGAGCCATAGATACTTTAAATGGGGCATAATCGGAGGATACGACATGTATTCATACATAACCAATAGGAGGTCGTAGCGGTATAGCGAGATCGTATATGTAAATGTATCCTGGAGATGTGGCAACTAATGTATTATATAAACAAGTAGGCCTCCCCTTGTATCTCCTCCTCTGGGTATGGCCGGTACAAGAAGATATATATGCTAAATTACACTGGGGATACCTGGGATACTACATATGTTGTATTATATATTATAGTACATAGCGAGTCGGATATGGGTTAAGCGATAGTATGTAAAAGACAGTGGGGATAAGGGAACTACGAAATTGTATTATAATAAACATGTATTATAGAACATCAAAAAAAACAGGAAGTCGGTAGGTGGTAAGATCGATTGTAAATGCGGGATAATGGAGATATGAAATGTATTATAATTAAACCATAGGAGTCGTAAAGGAGGTAAGATAGATTGTTAACTTGGAATAACGAGATATGACATTTACATTATAATCAAACAATAGGGGAGTCGATAGGGGGGGAGATCAGTATGTTAAAGTCAATGGGTCAATAGATGGAGATACTTCAAGATGTATTATAACAAAAAGTAACAATAGGCGTCGGTAGGGTAGATAGACTATTACAAATGGGATATGGATAGATGTAATGTATTATAATTAAACCTTAGGACGTCGGTAGGGGTGATATAGTATCGTACTGAATGATCAGGGGAGTCCCATATTCCCCCGCCATGGATGATTGTGAAAGTGCAATCTGTATTATCATAAATCCCCCTCTGTGACAAGGAGATAGTCCCTCTCCGGCCTACTGCCATGGGTGAGTGGCAAAGATTAGTGTAAATGGGAGATAGAAGTCCCATAGAGTATTAATGTGCCTCCGTGGTTATTATAAACCACCCTGTGAATGCGCGTCTCCTTGACCTGAAACCAACCACAATTAGTCGTGGGCAGGCGGTAGTGCGTCTGCCACAGATCCGGCGGTCCGTTGGGCCCGTGAGTACTTGTGTACAAAGAGTCCACGGTTGACCCAATACTTCTGAGGATTTGTGGACAAGTGCATGTATTAGAAATAGAGTGAGACCACATCCCTAGGTCAGTGTGCCCAGAGTTCGTCGCCCTAGGTGACAGAGTCGCTCGGTATCTCACCATAGATAGTCAGTGTTAACAGGGAGGTTCGCGATCATAGAGTATCCCACTCGCTATATGATGATGACTCCCTGATATTCCCACCACATAAACGAGAGTAAGATTCCGGATTACGGCAAGAGTTAAACTACCCCTACCGGTAAACCGGTAAGTAGACTATCGTACACTAGTGTTCGCTAACATCAGAGCATGAAATGCCTTATTATAATAACACAATAGGAGCCTTCTGGTGTGTCCGCATCCCCCCCTGTGACAGATATTGGGAGTAAATAGAGTGCAAGGTCATTACCTGAAATGTATTATATCGGACCCATCGATGAGAAACGAAGTTAGCGCCCACCAGTCGGTAAGGCTTATCTGCCTGTCTGTCCTCCTCCATTCTGGGCTGCCTGTATGTTTCCTGTAATTTCCTCTTTCTTTTCTCTCCCTCCTCTCTAGTGGTAAGTCAATGTATGGTACATCCTTGGTTCAGATACAAATCTATACCATCTGGGGATCATAGATATATGCATTCCCTCTTATAATGTTGGTGAGAGCATATGAACTGATCACCCTAGACGTGAAGTCGCTGTATCAGGCACAAGTTAAGATAGATATTTAAATGGGGGATAAATAGAGATAATGAACTGTATTTATAATACACAATCGAGCACAAGTCGGTAGGGTAAGATAATAATGAACTGGGGATCCAATCCACCCGGAACTTGAAGGCGAGAATATGACTGTATTATATACACATAACCACACAATAGGAAAGCAGACGAAGTTTTAGGCGTCGGGTTTTATTTAAATATAGCATAGCTACTTTTAATGTTGCGTAAGTTAAATAAAATTTTAGCTGGCACTAATCAGATATGTTAAATGGGATACTAGAGATATGAACCATTAGTAATTCTACTAACCAATAAAACATGGCTTCAAAAAAAAAAAGGATTGATAAGTAGTGCCGGCTAGGCCACAGGTAAGAGAGATAACTACAAGAAAACCTATAGTGCGCTTGATTAGTTTCATTACGAACGATTGCCCCAACAGATGTTGAAATGTATTTATATCCCCTTTAAAAGGCTAACATTTACAACGAAACTAAAGTGAGCAAATGTGTACGGTATATGGGGGATAATACAGAATTGAAACATGCTGATATAATTAGGTTTGTCCTCACTACAATGGGATGGGTGAGTCGGTACGCGGGTATGTCCATGAAGATTCGGATGTCAGTACACGAGCGGTAGGATAATAAGATATTATGGTTATTATATAGAACAATAGAAAGGTGTTCACGTAGGTGTGGTGTAAAGCATCGATTGTCATATGGGATATAATCGAGACATTATGAAAATGTATTATACAGTTCATTCATACAAATGCTCCCATCAACATCAAATCACAATCCCCATGCTCGTGAAGGTGAAAGTACGCCTATAACCCAACCCCAAATGCAAAATAAAAAAATAAAAACAATAGGAGTCGGTAGGGTAAGATAGAATGTAAATGGGGATAATAAGATAGTACGAAATAGATTATAATAAAACACTGGAAGTTCGTTCAGCGGATATTTAAGCATTGTAGGTCATGTATGGAGGCAATAATAGTAAGATACAAGAAATAGTATTAAATACAATAGGAGGGTACGCGTAGCGTAAGATTAGAATATCGTAAATAGATATAATATAGATACGAAATAATGTATTATACATACAACAATAGGAGTCGTACCTAGCGGTAAGATAGATAGTTAAATGGGGATAATAGAGATATAAATGTATTATAAATAAAAAGCAGCATTAAGGTGATAGTCTCCTGGCCAAGATAGGCAGCCGGTATAGATAGATCCATGTTAAAGGGGATCATAAGATATGAATGTATTATAAAAACGAACGTCCTGCTGTAACCATCCAACAAATAGTAGCCTGTATAACCGTCGCTAGCGCGATTCACTCCGCCGCTCTCCTGTCCTCGCGGGCCTCCTGCCGTCTCCTGCCCATCGTCGTTCTCCTCCCCTCCGCTGTTTTCCCTTAAGTTCCTCTTGGGGGGGGAACAATGAATCAGTTCGGAGATAGGCATATACTAGGCTAAAAGATAGATTCTGATGCGGGATCCTCTCGAATAGGAAATGTATTAGCATACACAATAGGTAGTCTCGGTACTGTGGGGATAACAAGAGATATGAAATTTTAATTATTATAACATAAACGAATAGGAGTCGGTAGGGGTCCGATTAGTATGCTAAACTTGACGGATAATAGTACGGGAATAAGTGAATGTATTATAAGAATAACACCAGAATAGGAGTCGGTAGGGGTAAGATAGACATCTGGTATAAAAGTTGAGGCTATTATAATGTCGAGCATATCGAAATGTTTATATAAACAATAGGCTTCGGTATGGGTAAGATAGTATTATAGCTCCCATTGGGCTCTCTGGCGCTCCTCCTCGCTGTCTTCTAACAATAACACAATAGGAGTTCGGTAGCCGGTAACCGCTCGCTATGTACCATTCGCGCTCCACTGGCGTCTCTGCACTATAGTATATAAGAAAACACTAGTAGTCGTGGTACGGGGTAAGATAGATATGTAACTGGGGATAATGGAGATTATGAAATGTATCTATATAAACAATAGGAGGTCGGGAGGGAGGGTAGTATAGCTATGTAAATGGGGATAATGGATATATGAAATGATTTATATATTAAACAATATGGATTCTCGGTCTCTTAGGGGTATAGCATAATACGATATGTCATATGTTATATGAGAATACTGAAATGTTATTTATATACACCAATAATGGTACAGTTCCACGGTAGATGTGATATATAGAGATTACTTGCAATGTATTATATTAGTACTATAACACTATGGCCAGCTCGTTAGGGGTAAGCTCGCTCTCTCATGGGCTCCTGCGCTCATCCCTGTTCTTCTAATAAACATAGGAGTCGGTAGGGGTCACAGAATAGTATGTAAATGGGGATAATTCCTATACTGAAGTGTATTATATAACAATAGGAGTCGTAGCCCTGTAGATATTATGTAAATGGCGGGGAAATAGAGATGCATGAAAACTTTTCATTTTATACATCCCCTAAAATCTAGTAAATAGTAGTCCTCGGCTCTTGTCGGTAAGAATAGAATTTGTTTTATGTTAACTGGGGGACTGTCTGGAGATAAATACCTGAAATCTAATGTACTCATACATAAACAATAGGAGTCGGTTAGGGAAGCCGGTAGATAGATATGTAAATGACGATAATAAGCGCGATATAATCCGAAATAAGTATTCATATATACAACATATAGAGAGACCTCCGTAGGCGGGCGTAACATAGATATGTAAATGGGGATAATGGATATACTGAATATTAATTGGTAGGACCCTATCCGTTATTCCCCCCACCATACCTCCAACCTATAGTGCAATGGCCCGTCAGGGTAGTGGGACCTATCGGAAGACTATCAATAGATATGGGGATAATAGGTAAGATATGAAATCGTATATAATTCCCCATAATAAACACTTAGGAGTTCGGTTGACCGGGATAACCTATAGAGAGATGAAATTGTAGTGTTTAGAGGGCATAATAAACGTATACTAGCGTGTCAAGTCGGACTTATTGGGGTATGATAGATCCATGGCAATGGGGGAATAGGATATTGACACCTGTCTTATAATTATAGCACACTATGTAGGGTCGTGTAGGAGAGTGTACGATATAGAGTATGTACAATAAATGCAGGTCGATAAAGATTGGCAGCACTTATGAACCTGTATTATAATATCCCACCAATCAGGCAGTTTCGGGTAGATAGGAGTAGAAGGAAAGAGCGGCCCTCTGGTGGTTTTGTTCTGCTATCTGGCTCTGGGTCCCGGTGTTGTCGGCGGGCTCTCTCGGCGCTCTGCAACTGATCTTCCCCTCCCCCCGCCTTCGCCCCCTCGGCGTCGGCCATAATGCGGCTAATACGGATTACCATGATATTGTAAACTTGTGAGATAATCGCTGAGGAATATGAAATTCCTCTGTCTTTTTCCTCCCCCCCTCTCAATATGATAATACCTCTCGGATTTCACTCCGGGCACACAAGAAGGTTCAGGTAAAGTTATAGTATATTTAAATGAGTGATCAATTAACTTCATGGATTTATCCCTAAATAGTATTATACTAATAAAAAACCATTCTAGGAGCGGGTAGGCGGTTACAGATAGATATGTAATGGGGTCATCACACTATGCAGATATGAAATTCTGTATTACTTGAACCAAACAATGAGACTATGGCTTGGTTCTACGCATAGTATAATGGTACCGGATCCGATATATGTATACTCTTAGGTAATAAAAGGTGGCATTGGATTTATTATGTGGATCTTTCAGATATGAACTGGTATTTATTAGTGTATATGGGGTCAACATACCGGTTGAAACTCCGGAGTCTTCGGGTAAGACGAACAAAGGTACAGAGTAAGTATTCATATGAATAGTCAGGATTGTCTAGTGCGGGGGTTTTATTATTTTTTGGAATTACATGGACAAGATATGACTAATGGTAACTTAGAGTGATAGACATAAACAATCTCAGGAAAAAAAAGTACGTCGCTAGGACGGTAAGCTACGCTATTTAAATGGGTATAATGAGGATAATGGAAATTATTATGATACAATCGGAGTCGGATAGGGGTAGGCTAAGATATGTCCCAACTGGGGACTACCTGCGATATGGCAATGTATTATGACATAACACAATAGGATATACGGTAGGGGTAGGCATGAGATATGTGTACAATGGGGATCATAGCGCGATATGCATATGTATTATGATAACTAAATACGCAGAGTCCTCGTAGGACTTGGTCGGTGAGATAGATCTGTCCGATTGTAGAATACTGTGCGGTAGTAAACTACCGCAATGGTATTCTATGGGGATCGTAAATCTACGGTTTCGTTATTGTATATTTACGATCAATATCTCCAAATGGTAATCTCCAAATGGTATAATGATTGTAAATTTAGGATACCGATCGTTAAAGTCACGGTAACACTAAAAAACGATACCGTGGCTTTATAAATATGGCCCTATGCTACTTATACAAACCCAGCTCACATAACACATTGAAACCAAATATATCTGCAGAAGGGGAAAGGGTTAATGTGAAATCATATTTCTGCTTGTTAACAGATACTGAACTATAAATCGACCTTTTTTGCCATGTGGCTAGAATCTTGGAAAGTCAGAAAAACTTACCACATGGGTAGGTTATTATGCAGAAGAATTCTGATTGGTGAACATCTACATAGGCTGCATATATAATGGACGTGGATCTTCCCACTTAAGAGAGGAATCAATAGCAGCCTCCATAAGACACATATAAAATGGAGGACCGCGGTTCCACTTTAAAGTTCTTAAGGCTCATTTACCGAAGAGAGCTGCAGGTACGTATCGCTTCTGGTACATGGCACAGCTTCTGGTAAATCTTCAACAGGAGATTTTCCCAGAGAGCTTGCACCTCTGGGTGAATCTCCCCAATTGAGGTTCATTTACCCAGGGTTGCTGGGCAATGATATGGAGTTAAAGTTGTGCTAACCAGTTCGCTATCGGTTAGCTGTGGGTAAATCCCCTTTATCCCTGGGATAAAATACTGTTTTAATAGTTGGAAAGGCAGCATATTTATTTTATAGGTTACTGGTTCTTTATTTAAATACTAGATGTTAAGCCCCTTACATTAAATGGAGCTAACAGTCCAGAGACCCCCCTCAGTGTACCAAAGCCTGAAGGCCAGAGTCCCCTCTCTGTCCCAAAAGGCATGGTCCCCCCTTCTGTCCCAAAAGGCAGAGTCCTCTCCTCTGTCCTAAAAGGCAGAGTACCACCCTCTGTCCCAAAAAGCAGAGTACCCCCCTCTGTTCCAAAAGGCAGAGGCCCCCCACAGCGTCCTCTCCATTCTGGCAGCAGCGCGCCCTGTACTGGCGCGCCGGCTGACGTCACTAATTGGCGCCGGCCTTGGCGCCGGGCAGTGACGTCGGCCGGCGCACCAGTACATGGATCGTGCGGCTGCCGGAATGGAGAGGGCACCACTTTAAGCCAAGCCATTAGCTGGTCTTAAATTGTGGAGTTAAAAGTGGTGCAAATCCTTTATTAAATAGATTGCACCGGTTGCACGGGTGTCTTTTGTGAAACCGGTGCAGCCAGCAGAATTATTAAGTTAAACTTGCCCTAACCTATTCAATATTTGTTAGCACGAGTTTAATCCCTATTTTTAGCACAACACGACTGGGTAAGTCAGGCCCTATGACTTGGGCCCCAATCAGTCTCACACAACATGCCTTGTTTACCTAAGTCTGACTCTTTGTAAAGAGTTCTTGCATATGAAAAACAGCAATAGCACAAAAAATGCTATGCTATGCTCTTAATATTGTTTGTAATGAAGGTTATTATGTGTTTTTAATTAAACTATGTTGTATGTACATAGAAATATTTTAACTATAAGCAATATGAGGTAGTACAGCTTTAAATGGAAGGACCGCTGAGCATTCTGGTCCCTATCCATGATAAAAGACAGGTACTTTCCTCAGGTGATCGAACCTATGAGTAAGGGTGGATTCTCACCCAAAATGCGTAGTAAGGCAGTCACCATTTTTGTTTGTTTGCTTCAACTCAGTGTGCCATGTATAATGATTGAATAAAGATTTTTTTCTACTTACCTGATTTGAGTGTTGAGCATACTGGAGGGCACTTAACCTTTTTGTTTGGATACAGTTGCGAGAACCAAGCAAAGGGTTCGGGGCTCAGTGCGCCCGGACCACCGGAGAGGAGCGGTGAGTCATTTTTTGGGGTGACATGTTTGAAGTTGATTTGTGATTGGATGCATACCCTCAGTGTCATAGTCCACAGGAATAACGAAGGGTTCAGGGCTAAAGCACCCAAACCATTATACTATATAAGTAAGCTAAGCACAGTGTTTCACCGGTTTTTAGATTAATCTGTATCAATCCGGGCCTCATAAAGAGACATCCAATAATATTGGATTGTGGATAAGCATGGAATTCATACTTACAAACACAGATAAGGTATGCCCAGCACAAGCTTCTTAATCAATAACGAGCGTTAAAGCTAAATTACGATACTGCACGTTTACAAATAGGGCCCTATGTAACAAGAACTGATCAAAGTACAGCAGCAAATGCAACTTACTAATGTATAGGTATAGGATTCAGGGGCGTAACTTGGAATCACTGGGCCCCCCAGCAAAACTATGATGGGGCCCCTATCTATGCTTCATCCAAAGTGATTTTCTGGGAGGAGGCTATATCTGTCATAGAAAAAATAAGAAGATGGGGCCCCTTTGGCTCCCAGGCCCCCCTGCAGTTGTTCCCCCTGATTAATAATTAATGTCAAGGTACATACAGACACCCTACTGCTGACTCTTTTACGAACATATGTTTTGGGTGTTCAGACGTGTGGCGTTGATCCACCAAGAAGTGTAGTTGGTCACATGGAGATCCCCACCTATGACTCCCACCCCAGTCCCTGAGAGCTCTCTGTCTACCTGGTTAATGCACAGTGAGTTTGTCTGGGTCATAAAACATTGGATGGGGACAGATAGCACGAGCTTTGTTTAATAGGGAAAAAGTTAAATGCTATAATGTGAATTAGCAATTGTGTGTGAGCTTCAGTTGCACTAGTGCAAGGCCTCAGCCTTTATGTCTTTTTTCCCATGCTATGCCTAATAAAGGGATTTTAATGGATTTATATAATGCTTTACAGGTTTTCTTTTTTTTTTTAGGTACTAGTAGCAATTTCCTTTTTTTGTGTGTGTTTCATTCCAAAAAAAAATTCCCACCACTGCCTGTCTGTTGCCTTTTTTCTTCAGTGCAGGGGTGCCGCCTGAGACAAATGTCTCACTCTGCCTAATGGTGGAAGTGGCCCTGGGGCCACACACACAGACCTGTTAAGCTGCCTTTCATAAAGGGGACATCCCAGGGCCGCCATCAGACTTTTCTGGACCCCATACTGAGCAAATTTCTGCCCCCCACCCCTAAACACGCACCAACTGCACCAACTCAGACATGTTACACATAGACTAGAACACATAATAAACAGACACACTTTGCACGCAGATATACAATAACACTTACAGTATATTACACTGACATAAAATGTCATTTCAAACGGCAGACACTGTGTATATAAAATGTCATGTCCAACAGCACACACGTTGTGTCCCACAAAGAAGGATCCATGAGGTAGGCAACCAAGAAGCTGCATTGTTTGAGTAAAATTACAATACTTTATTGAAGATAAGTTAAAATCAGAACACAGCCATTACATTGTGTGGGATACAAACCAACAAAATGGACACGGAAAGTTCCGCCCTTTGCATTTCGTGGATCTCTGCCACTTCCTCAGGGGCTCGGAGGGTGTTTCCTAAATATCCATAATGTGGGCAGATATGGCCGTATTACAACTGCCATTTAACGATGCGTTGACATGTTCGGCCATTCACTTATTTGGAGCAAATTCTTCTGTGATGCAAGAATTGCCCAAAAGGGATAGCTTGTATAACAGGCAGGACGGCAGCTGTCCACTCAAAGTAATGTGTTCCTGGTTTTTGGCTTAGGGTAGAGATCTGTAGTAATACTTTGCGTACAATATCCTCTTGTTAAAGGGGAACTAAAGTCTCCAGACAACATTGTGCCAATAGACAGAGCACATTCACAAACATACAAAAAGCTGTGTCTCACCTCTCCCTTTGCTGTGGGCATTGGGTGATTTATGAAAATAACCTGTGAGTACTAGGGGTCAGCTCCCACAATCCACCATAGCTGGGTAAACCCCCAGCTAAGTGTCTGCGTACAGGCACATGCTCCATAAAGCTGAACAGATCAAAACAAGGAAGTTGCAGCCTTGCTTCCTAAAAGCTGACAACCAATCCCATTATAGCACGGAGATCCTCCCTCTCCATGACACAGAACAGGGATTTCAGTTTTTTGTTTTCAAACACATTCAATGCTCCTGTCCTAACAATGATATAATCCTTTGCTTTTCATACAAAAAGAAAATGAATCTTTGCAGTGTATTTCATAGATAGCATGGATGTAAGAAACAGAATACTTACATTTCAGCAAAAAAAAAAGTAAGTGTGGGGAATAGAACCTGCAACTTGTACATTTACCCTGTCTTGCTAAAAGCAGAAGTCTTACCTCTAGGCTAAGAGAGACACTATAAAAACCATTGGTACATGTAGAATATTGTAGTAGGAACATAATAGAAACAAAAAATAAAAATACATTGGGGGAATCAAACTCATAACCTTCTGATCTGTATGTGTCTAACCCTGGCATCTTACAAGATGAGCCACCACTGAACAAGCTTAAAGACTAGGAACATTTAGAAGCTTTATCTTTTGCATCAACATTCTAGTTAAAGCAAATCTGCACACAGCAGAGGATAGTTCAGATTGGATATCTAAAGATAACATTTTTTCCATATAGATGTCCTTTTACAGTAAGGTAAGGGTTTTTAAACACTGCACAGTGGGGCCAGTAGAAGGTTAAATTTTAGTTTTGGGGGTGGACATGCCTTTTAAAGGTCCACTATAGTAAAAAATTACTTTGCCTCATCTTAATCTATAACTTAATACATGTAAGTTGCACATACTTTGAGGTTTGTGTGTCACTGCATTCCTTAGATACAGTAATTGATTTGCTCAGGCTCAGTATCTCTCCTTCCAATCTTAACCGACACCTCCTTCCGGACCTCTGGGCTGTCTATAAGGGCAAGCATGCGCAGTAATCACTAAGAGGCAGCATTGGAAGAGGGAATTTCCCATCATGCAATTTACATGATTTTCATGAACACTGTGTCCATTCCAGTTATAGCAAAATTGCACCTAGCAGAAGATAGTTCAGATTGGATATCTAAAGATAACTATTGTTTCAGTATAGATGCCCTTTTAAACCTGTTACCTTAAAGTAAATGTACAGAAAGTGCTTGCAATAAACTTTGATCTTTGTTGCCACATTTGAAAGGTCTTTTTACTTATGTGCGTCCTGCCACAGGAATGGCGGCAACTATAGAGTTACTATGTTACATAACATAACATTCCCTAGTTGAGGCCATTCCAGTGTTTATGATTATCCAATCATTCACTTTCTGTATAATGCGGTATCCAAGTTGGTTTTTCCTGGCTATGCAAGGCTCTGAGTCTGGGATTTCCAACCTGCAGCCCTCCAGATTTTTGAAAACTACAACTCCCAGCATTCTTCCATTGCAGAAGAAACCAAGGAATACTGGGAGTTGTAGTTTTCTAACATCTGGAGGGCCACAGGTTGGACATCTCTGCAGTCTGGGCAATAGAACAATAAATTGTTAGTGGATATAAATTTAGTTATCAGATCATCTCATAATTGGGGGATACTTATAATTAATGTAAGTAACAGGGCTGCGTTAATTACAACCCAATTGTATTTATACTGCAGTGATTCTGATAGCCTTGCTGCATGATTTCAGTGTACAACCCCTAACATTCCCTCTGCTGTTTGAGACTGCTTGTCAGAGAATGAAAGAACTAGTAGTGCAACTACATATGTATTAAGGTTCGTACACACGAGCGATCGTGGTCCTGATCCGCGACACACGATGTGTACGAATGTTCGTTTCGATCGATAATCGGCCCGTGCATGGGCCCTTTATCTGCCAAAACGGACATTAGTTCGGAGATCCGCCAAGTTGGTCGTTTGCCGATCACCGAACGAATGTCCTTTTTGGTCGATAAAGGGCACATACACGGGCCAATTATCGTCCGAAACGAACGTTCCAGCGATCGCATGTATGTACGAACATTTAGGCTTGCTCACAATTTTGCAGACTATTTGACTAGAGTAAAGCAAAATTCAGGTTCCACAAAAAAAATCTATTTTTATTGTTTATATCAACATGTATGCACTGTTTATGGACTGCTACACAATGGTATCATAGGCAATAAACCTAGGAGCTAAAGATTATTCATTGCTGCAAATCTCAAACCGAAATACAAAGGCAAGACCTGCTAGTTTGATTGCTGATTACAAACTGAGCTTCTCTGAGGATTTCATGAAGTTTTATAGTGTCTTAAAAACACACCCTCATAATTTTATTTGGTCCAGAACAAATCTTAAATCTGATTGGCTCTTGTATTATTGACCAATCATATGTTGGGGGGGGGTGTTAAGGAGACAGTATAAAACAGCCAGAGGCCTTCAGCAAGTCCTAGTTCTGTTTTAGTAACAGAGCTGCTAGTTTGTTCTGCAAGCATAGCAACTATCAGATGTTTGGTGCCAAACTGAAATTCCTAAATGCGTTAGTTTTGGTGCCTGGAAGTTGCTCTCTGTTTTGCTACATCTAATCTATCATTGTCTGGTGATTGTATGAAAAATGGTTTCATATAGTTATTTCATTCCTGATCAAATTTACTGGCTTTGAACAAAATTATTGCTGGTGTAGTTGAATTACATCTATCACCCTTAAGACACACTCTAACAGCAAAGGGCAGTCAGGGAATGGTTGTAGTTTGAAAATATATAGAGAGACACAGGTTAATCAAGAAAAACACATGTAGCCAATGATCACAGTATAAAATAATATAATATAATAATACAATAATGCAGCCCTGCTAATTACATGAATCTGTCTGTCAGGCTCTGTATAATAATTTATTGAATATTAATTGACTTTATTAATAATTATAATGCGGTTCTAGTAGAGACACCTTCAAACTTTCTCTTTGATTTGCCAGTACACGCGTGTCCTGCTTACTCTTAAGGTTCATACACACGTGTGATCGCGGGTCGACCGGCTGGTTGGGCAATGATCCCTGACGGAACGGGCGTTTCGGACGATAAAGTGCCCGTACACGGCACGATTTATTGGTCGAAATGAACGTTCATACACATCATGCATTGCGGGTCAGCACCCACGATTGCATGTGTATACGAACCTTTACACATAGTGGCAGCGTCTGTACTGTTTATAGTTAGAGGGATATGGTAATTTACTTCATAGGGAGGACCGTGGATATGGTAATTCACAGCAGTAGGAGGGCGTGACTATACATGCCATTCACTTTGATTGACAGTTCCTCCCTCTGAATCTTTAAAATGTATAAGTCTAATATCTACAAAACTGGTGGGCAGTTTGGAAAGAGAAACACACGTTGGGGGATGGGATGAAGTATAGTTTAATAGTATGACGTTTTTAAAAGTTTGAATTTGGACACTATAGTTGCCCTTTAATTACCACCAGTCTTCAATCTGCTTTTGTCTTCTTCTCTGACCTTCCTATCCCTTGTTTTTTTAGCTCTGGGTGTTTTACTTTTTAAAGAGGATGGGGCACAGCTAGTCAGTAAAAATCACCCAGGCCCTCCCCGTGGCACACTACATGTACCAACTATCCATTCTATAAAAGTAAAGATTAATTCTATGTCACTGTATGGCTAATTGATTCAGCATTAAGATCAGGAAAGGGAATAAGCATTATCTGTTGCTCTGTGCTCCTTCTGTGCAGATATACCCAATTCTGCAGTTAGATGCTATCTGTGTTTATTAAGTCCCAATGTAGCACTGTACCTAAAGAAATCAATTTATTTAGGTACATACACACACCTTCAAACTCCTACAGCTAAAAGAAAATCTTACATGATTTAAGCAGTGATTACAGCTCCCAGTGCTGCTTACCTTCCCATAGCAAAGCAGTTTTACTTTCACTATTAACAAAAATCAATGGGTGAATGCTATTGGCTGTAGTGAGGCACAGATCATCTCCACTGCACATGCTCCACACTCTATCTGTGCCTCAGTTTTGGGAAGGGGTGGACATATAGAGAGGAGGCATGCATACTAACTAGGGGTGAGCTGAACAGGACATGAGGAGATCTAGTGACAGGGAGCACTGAGATCAAAAAGGGATCAAGTTCCTGACAGTGCTAAAAATATAGAAAAGGATAAAGGCAAGTCATTTTTTTTCAGTTTAGTGTCCCTTTAACATGACTTTTAGATGAAATTTGTGATACGTGCATTACTAATTGTTAAGTTAGCATATAAACAGAGCAATCAATATACCAAATGTTTAGATCATAAATGCATGATCCTAACATGTTTTTTTTTAACTCATTTCTTTATTTGAATAAAAATTTACCATACATACATTTTGCAAATTATGACATTAATAAAGATTTTTTCAAACAATTGGTATTGGTATGAATTATTTTACATCTTTATACTTGCAGCTTTTAAAACATTGCATAGTTTAGTACAACTGAATAATAGTATAGGTACTTTTTAAACAGCATTAATATTAAAACTTGTGTTTTGGGGAAAAGGAACTAAAGAAGGGTTTAGGGGAATGCCAATTGTCATAATCAGATGTTGTTTGATAGTATTTATGTCATAGTAGTCGAGTATGGACATGTCATTAGACTATATAGCTTCAGAATATCCTGTTTAGGCTCTGTTTATTTTAGTGACTTATTCCTGCTGATATATTTATACCCATAAAATTATACCATAGGCTCCAAATTTTTGCAAATTTGCTAGGACAACCTATTCCAGCATATATTAATCTAATATATGGAGTAGCTTAGTTTATCATTTCTTTCCATATTTTAATTTTAAGAGGCTGGGAAGCCATCCAATTTATAACAATAGTTTTTCTTGCAAGACTTCTTGTAAGAACATTGGGCCCTATTTATAAAACATCGGTATCGTTATCGACAAAATAACAATCGTTATCGTAAAATAACGATTGTTATCGTAAAATAACGATCAGTATTTTCTGTTAACGTTCGGTATTTTCCGATAACGAACGGTATTTTCCGATAACGATCGGTATTTTGCGATATCGTAAAATACCGATCGTTATCGTAAAATACCGCTTGTTATCGGAAAATACCGATCGTTATCGGAAAATACCGATCATTATTTTACGATAACGATCGTTATTTTACGATAACGATCGTTATTTTATCGATACCGATACCGATGTTTTATAAATAGGGCCCATTAGGTGATATTTTGACCAGGAATCCATACCCAGGTATACCCAATATACATAGTTTGGGTTCTAATGGAACCTCTGTATTTAAAGGAGAACTGTTATCCTGTTTTTGTAAGTTGCACAAACATGTCTAATTGTTCCTTAACCCCCTGCAAAGCTTTCTGAAGCTTTAAATATAAAAAAAATCAAAAACACATACTTTAAAATCGCCTTATGAAGTCCATACTTGGGCGCCGCCATCTTGGATTCCATCCCTTCCTGTTTCTGCCAAAAACTACAATCCCAGCATGCAATTTCCTGATGCTGGTGACATCACAAGCATTTTCTATTGGCCGCTCGGCACTACAGGGGGAGGGATGCGGAGGCGTGGCCTAACAAACAGGCACGCCTCTGTTAGAGGAGGGAGGCGGGATCGGTAATACAAACTACCTTTATGAATGGATTTTTTTGTATATTATAACACATTGTTAAAAAATAATAATTGTTTGTAAAAATACTTAATATTTAATTACATTTTTAATTATTATATATGTAATATAACGCTGTTGTTAATGTCGTTATATGTGCGTGATTGGTGCTGTGAGTGTGTGTGAATGTCATTCTAAGTGCATAAATGGTGTTGTGGATGCGTGCAAATGTCGTTCTATGTGCGTGAATGGCGTTGCGGATGCGTGCAAATATCGTTTTAAGTGCGTGAATGGCGTTGTGCGTGAATGGTGTTGCGGATGCGTGCGAATGTCGTTTTAAAGGGCAACTATAGTGTCCAAATTCAAACTTTTAAAAACCTCATACTATTAAACTATACTTCATCCCATCCATCAACGGATCTCCAAACGAGCGGCCGTTTTGCCCGATAAAGTGCCCATTCACGGCACGATTATCGCCGACCTGCGATCACACGTGTGTATAGTAAGCAGGATACGCGTGTACTGGCAAATCAAGGAGAAAGTTCGAAGACATCTCTACCAGTACCCATTTGGATCTGGGATGTAAGGTAAGGATTTTATTACACTACAGAGTGGGGCCAGTAGTGGGGGGAATTATAGTTTTGGGGGTGGACATGCCCTTTAATAAAGCCAATTAATCTTCAATAAACTCTCAGAAACTCGGTAATCAAAGAAAAACTTTTTATCCCATCTCTCTCCACACACATGTAAAAGCCATAAATGAAAGTTATATGGTAACAAACCTTGTATTGTACAGAGCCTGACAGACAGATTCATGTAATTAGCAGGGCTGCATTATTGTAAATTGATTTTATACTGTGATCATTCTAACTCAGACTGGCTATAGGTGTTTTACCTGATTAACCTGTGGCTCTCTATATGTTTTCAAAATACAACCCCAACCATTCCCTGACTGCCCTCTGCTATTAGAGAGTATCTTTAGGGTAAATGGTGATAGATGTAATTCAACTACACAAACAATAACTTTGTTCAAAGCCAGTGAATTTGATCAGGCATGGCAACTAAATTCTGAGAGAACTTTATGAAAACTTTGTTTTTTATACATTAAGCACCAAACAATCATTTATGAGATGGAGCAAAACAGAGAGCAGCCACACTGCAACTACCAGGCACCAAAACTAATGCATTTAGAAAGCTCAGTTAGGCACCAGACATCTGATAGTTGCTATGCTTGCAGAACAAACTAGCAGCTCTGCTACTAAAACAGAACTAGGACTTGCTGAAGGCCTCTGGCTGTTTTATACTGTCTCCTTGGCACACCCCCAACATATGATTGGTCAATAATACAAGAGCCAATCAGATTTAAGATTTGTTTTGGACCAATCAGATTTTGAGGGTGTGTTTATGAGACACTTTAAAACTTCATGAACTCCTCAGAGCAGCTCAGTTTGTGATCAGCAGTCAAACTAGCAGGTCTTGCCTTTGTATTTAGGTTAGAGATTTGCAAGTAAGTGGCTGGTAATTTAGTTGGACTACAGCAATGAATAATCTTTTGCTCCTAGGTTTATAGTGTCATTGTGTAGCAGTCCATAAACAGCACATACATGTTGATATAAATGATAAAAATCAATTTTTGTTTGCAGAACCTTAGTTTGCTTTACTTTAATCAAATAGTCTGCAAAATTGTGAGCAAGCCTAATAAATATGTAGTTGCACTACTAGTTCCACCATTCCCTGACAAGCACTCTCAAACAGCATAGGGCAGTTAGGGGTTGTACATGAAATCATGCGTCAAGGCTGTCAGAATCACTGCAGTATAAATACAATCAGGTTGTAATTAACGCAGCCCTGTTACTTACTTTAATTATAAGTGTCCCCCAATTATGAGATGATCTGATAACTAAATATATATCCACTAACAATTTATTGCTCTAGTGCCCAGAGCAGGGATGTCCAACCTGTGGCCCTCCAGATGTTGGAAAACTACAACGCCCAGTATTCCTTGGTTTCTTCTGCAATGGAGGAATGCTGGGCGTTGTAGTTTTCAAAAATCTGGAGGGCTGCAAGTTAGAAATCCCAGACCCAGCTTGGCATAGCCAGGAAAAACCAACTTGGATACCGCATTATATAGAAAAGGAGTGATTGGATAATGCACGGGAATGGCGGCAACGAAAGAGTTACTATGTTATGTAACATAGTAACTCTTTCGTTGTCACCATTCCCGTGGCAGGACGCACATAAGTAAAAAGACCTTTCAAATGCAGCAAAAAAAAATCAAAGTTTATTGCAAGCACTTTCTGTACATTCTCTTAAAGGTAACAGGTATAAAAGGACATCTATACTGAAACAATGGTTATCTTTAGATATCCAATCTGAACTATCTTCTGCTAGGTGCAGTTTTGCTATAACTGGAATGGACACAGTGTTCATGCAAATCATGTGAATTGCATGATGGGAAATTCCCTCTTCCAATGCTGCCTCTTAGTAATTACTGAGCATGCTTGCCCTTATAGACTGTCGGCGACAGTGGTTGGGATCATGGGATTTGGCAGGACTGTGGAGCCATCCAGCCCCTTAACTATTTGTTACTTCTTTTGATGATAGAATGAGAACGGTGTATGCTAGAGAGGTGGTTCAGGACTCGTTTTACAGGTAATATTCTTGCCTTTCTTACTAGACCAACTTGTTTTGGGACCACAGTTCTCCTTTAATGCCTTTGCATTCCCATACCTCAGATGCCGCAAAAGATGCCAGAATGGGGTATTTTTTATTATGAGTGGGGATTCGCCAATGACACCATCCACTCCCAACATTTTAGTAACGATCTACCAAATTTTATGTTGCTGGATATGTAGTACTATTCCCCCTCCAACGATTTTGTTTCGTTTTTGTTCTAAGAATACAATTGGCTCTGAAGGCAGGTAGGCTTGTAACATACATACCATGTCATGGATCGCAGGAGGTTGGAGGGCTCCGGTTGGGGTGGGATTACCCAGTTTTAGAAATATTTAAGCTGACTGGCCAGGTAGTAATGGTAGATATTCCGTAATGCCAGTCCTGCCAATGTTTTGGGGCACCATAGGATTGTAAGCTTAAAGGCTCATACACACGTGTGATCGCGGGTCCCGACCCGCCACACACGATGTGTACGAACAAACGTTTCGGACGATAATCGGCCCGTGTGTAGGCACTTTATTGGACGAAACGGTCGTTTGTTCGGAGATCCACCAAGTCAGCCATTCAACGATCCCCGAAAGATTGGGTGTTTCGGTCGATAAAGCGCCTACACACGGGCCAATTATCGGCCGAAATGTTCGTTCGTACACATTGTGTGTGGCGGGTCGGTACCTCGATAGAAGGATAAATAAGCTTTTTAATGTTTGGAAGAAGGTATGAGGTATAAACATCATGCTGTATTGAAGCGCATATAGAAGTTTTGGAAGTATAATAATTTTGATTAGGTTGATACGTCCTATCAAATTTATTGGGAATTGCCTCCAGGGTTGGAGCTCAGCTTTGACCAGATCTATAAGTGGGTATAAATTTCTTCGGAGGAACTCTTCAGGATTTTTGTTATTATCATGCCTAGACACTTGAACTCCTGCATCACCAGAATAACGCCCCCAACCAGTGGGGGAAGTGAAATAGGTTGATCAATTGGAAAAATGCAAGATTTATCGTCTGCATACAATCTCAATAGAGACTTGTGAGCCCCTAGACTTAGACCCCATATATTTGGAGAAGAGCGGAGTCTTATGACTAATGGTTCCAGGGCCAGAGCGAATAAGGGGGTTAAAGGACACTCCTTTCTTGCTCCATTGATAAAAAGTGAATCTGAAGACTGTTTATACAGTAACTTAATCCATTTATAAACTGGGGGCCAAAACCAAATATCTGCAAGCAGACCCAAAGGTATCTCCATTCCACGAGTCAAATGCCTTTGGGACATCTAAGGAGAGCATTAACTCTGGAGCCTGAATTATCTATTTGTGTGTGAATTAGTGTTTTCCTGATGTTATTAGATGTGGATCCTAACATGATTTTTGCAATTATTTTTAAAATGTATGGTTTTAAGCAGATGTAAATGGAAATCTTATCATGTGACTGAAATGTATGCTGTGATCATGTGATTGGAATCTCTAAAGTAAAACAGTAGATAGCCTTGTGCAAAACAGTGATAACTAGTACATCTGTATCTTGCAAAGCATGTGTGTGACTTGCACATGTGTTAATATACATGCACTTTTTACATGTAGTTTCCATATCATACATTACATTTATTAGTATATTAGTATGCCTTTCAATGTGTCTGTCTTGTCAGCCCCCCCTCACCCTTGTGCGCATGCACGCCTATGTCAAAGATAAGCGCTGCATTCCAAACTAGGGGGTGTTTTGGAGAAGAGGTTTGGTAAGTAGTGAATCTCAGCTTAGGGGCCAATAAGGGGGATGGGAGCAAGTGCTTCTGCCTCCATTAGAATTATACTTTTGATTCAGCAAAGGGTAATTTCGGATGTTTTACTATCGCTTTATGTTACTCATTCAATTACTCATTTAGGCCCTTTATGACATTTCCCTCAATGTGAATAATAGTTCTGTAAATAGTTTTCTGTGAAACTAACTTTGGTCATTTTTAATTGTTTTTTTTATAACTTTATAAGGTAAGTGTTTAGAGCAGTGAGGCCCAAACCAATGGCCTGTAGGCTGCAAAGGAAAAAAGATTTTTTGCGGCCTTCGTGCACGTGGCCTTGTTTTTCTGGACGTGGCTGTGGATGGATCCATGGCCCGGTCAATACATGGGGGGCCACAAGTGCAGCCCCCAGGGTGGCACATATTGGGCACCCCTGGTTTAGAGAGATGATAGCTCTAAGCATATTTGTACATCACATATACAGTAAATGAGACTAATACTGGCCATACACTAGGCAGGCATTAGATTAGACATTCGTCCCTCTAATGTCTAAAGACCACAAGCAACGTCTCTTTACCTTGAGATGTTTCTGTCCGGCCCATAATTTTGCAATCGCCGATGTGGTAAGATGTTTGTCTACAGACTTAATAAGTTTATTTCAGTGTGATCCAGTCTTATAATATTCTGTCTGGCTTTGCAATGAATGCCGTACTGTGTAACCTTTTGTGACTGCCAGAGGTGACCAGGTGCTGCTCATTTTTTTATGTAAATCATTTCTTTGGCCTGAATACATCCTGTTTGATGGTAGCTTAGCACATGAGAAGTCCTAATTTTACTGCTTTCTATATTCTGTTACAGAGAATAAATCCATCTGTAGCCTTGCTGGCAGTGCTACCAGTAGATACTGTACATATGCAACAAATGAACCAGGGATTATCAAGTAATATATATACCGAAATCCAAGAGAAATGACAGCAGAAGTTTCAGCTGTTAAAAGTTTTCAAGATCATATAATAAGTCAGACAGGGCAACCCATACTTGTTGCTGGGAGCCTGCTTTGAGCAAAGGTAAAACTAAAATATTTGCATATTTCTATTTCAATTTTCACACGTTTTTTTAATTTGCTGTATAGTTCTGCTGTCTATAATGGGGCTATATGTGACAAACTAGATTTAGACAATGATAAAACATAACCATTTAAGGATTGAAGTCCCTGACTGTGAAGTAGGAGGGTGCATTAACCTTCACAATAGGGAATATTTACCAAATATATCATGGCCTGATTAGAGATGCAATAAATATTGATTTCATTTTAGTTAATATCGTAGCTAATATTAATGATGTCAGAGTATTATTATTTATTTCTGCCTATCAGTGTCACTTATAAATCATTGTTCTGTAATTTAACCACTGCCCGGTCCTAACAAAAACAGACATCTGACACATCCAGATTAAAGAGACATATAGAACTATCTATTGTTTTTGTGTTTGAATTTCAGTAGCCAGTCTGTCAGCCCCTGAAGGTCCTAGAGAAGATCCAAATAATCGCTTCATATTACATGAACAAATACACACATATTCCCCCTTACCTATTCTATCTGCCGGCTAGAATATAGAGGGTCTAAGTGGAATAAACCTGCAGGTCAATATAAAGAGAGAGAGAGAAGAATTACTGGGTGGTGGGTTGATTGTAAAGTTGACTGGTTCAGTCTAATTTTATTTGGGCCACCTGGATGTTTCCTGGTGGTTCATGTGAGCACTGCATCTACACATAATTTCACATAATTTTCACTGTGCACCAACGGGCAACTTTTTCTAGTATATATATATATATATATATATATATATATATTTGTACATTTTTATTTATACTTATGGGTGGAAATTTTTATTAAAGGACAATTATACTCCCCGATCCTCTCCTCTTTTCACAACCTTATGTACCCAAGGTGAGGACACTTTCTAAGTCAAATAATACTTAACCAAATTTTCCTTCATTCCCCCCTGGTGTAGCTCCGCCTTCCAGATTGGCCATGATCTGGCCAATGGGAAGACTTGGCTTGTTGGATAGCGCATCTTCCCATTGGTCCTGGCAGTTACAGTCAGGAAGGCGGAGCTACACTGGGACACAAAGGAAACTTTGGGTATTGATGTTGATGTCACAACCCCCACTCTGGTCTGTCTACCCTTTTCTCAGAAGTCGAGTAAAACAGGCAAGAGAAGGAAGGGTAGTGAACATAAATACAGTAAACATATAAAAATATAAAATATATCTTAATACGGTAATACCTAACAATAGGCTGTCACCAAAATTCTGAGACAGCGGAATGACTTGCTAAATATATCTAAGAGATTACTCACACCCCTAAATTATAACAATCCTGTAAGAAAAAGTGTATTTGCACCTATAACTGATATATATTGGGATATATTCAGAAAAGGACAATGAGCATTGAACATTAAAGGTAGCACACAGTACGGATATGAATGGGATAAAGAGAGAATTCTTAGAGTAAATGGCATCTGATAAGTCTGTGAGCAAAGTTCACAAAAACTTGATAATCCAAAATGAAAAAAAATGTCCAATATGACACAACAAGATTAGTGACAATAAACGGTCCGCCCAATTGGCTAATGATGTATTCTTGTTGATGGTAAAAAATGGCAAACTTATGCTTTTTGTCTGGAACCCTAATTTATGCCTTATCCTGAAAATGGGAGTGGTATGTTCCTTGGAGGTGTATTTGTTCCCTCCCTGGAAGGTGTATCCTAAACTTTTGGAGGGAACTTTTAATACTGTACATATCACATACAAAATATTAACAGATTTGTAATTGGCTAGTTTTATACAATGCAAAGATACCAAACATTTGTAAACGTAAAGATACCGATATTTACGAGTTCGTATGACCAAGAAGTAAAATACTTCTGATACCAACCTACAATATACTGTATATGTACAGATGTGCCTTTGTTCCAGCATCACCTGACATTACTTGGGAAAATATGACAAATCCTTCCATTGAATTATTATGAAATATGTACTGAATGTGAACTGACATCTGTTTTTTACATTTTCGTAAAGTTGGGCCTCCTGCTGCTGTTATTGGTCTGCCAATCTGGTTCTATGCTGTTTTTTACAGGGCTTTTCACACCTTGTCCTTTTTGATGTAGATACCCTGCTGCTGGAGATGAAGTGAGAATACTTTTATAAATGGTCATTAACCCTTTGAGTACCTGTGGGTTGAAATAGGTGGGAGCAGCCATATTGATTGACACTGCTATTGAAACAGGAAACTTTTTAAATTAATGCTGCCATTATAGATATTACATATGGGAGTTTAAATGCCACTCACATTTGTGACACTTAAAAAGTGTACCCAGGGGTGAGGGCTTAGCGATTCAGGTCCTCATCCTGGGTACTTGTAAAGGGGAGGGGGGGTAATTTTAGGACTATAATTTTCCTTTAATAAAAACTTTTAAAAAAACAGTACCATCAACTACAATTAATCCAACAATTATAAATACAAATAATTCAATAAATGATGGTATAAATAGCAATGTTAACTTACTGTAAATGGCTCAGATAGTGGGGAAATAGTGTGGGGAACATGTATCAATGCCCAAAATATTTTTAAAAACTTAAGGCACTTAATATTTTGGCATTCGGTGTAGTATTTTTGAGATTCCTAGAAAACTCGACATTTCTAAAAATATCGAAAATTTTCGTTTTTTCAATTAAAAAAGTCTCAAACATTCGAGAATTTTCTAAAAAAAGTTTGCAGTTCGGAAAAATCTGAAATAGTCAGAAACAGGCAGTCTGAGTTGTGGCAGATCCATGAAATCAGTTAAATCTCCTGAAGAACTGGGTTCTTAATACTCATTAAAACATCTTTAATGGTTGGGGACAATAGATCCTCAAGGACTTTATAAATTCTGATGTTAGAAAATCTTGAAATGGAGCCGTTTGACTTTATGTTTGACTAACGCAAATTCTATTGCTATTTTATTTACTGTTAAAATGGAAAAATCCAAAACTTACATTTCCTGCCTCCAAAGGTGGACAAACAATCAGATCAAATTTTTTTTTAAAAACTCATATTTTTTTAGGGATGGAAGTATATAGGTTTGATTTCTAAGAGAAATCACTTTCTTTGGTTTGTGGACTATAAATATGTATAAATCTCAGTAAGAAGAATTCCTACGCACATCCGACAGCAGGGGTGCAGACCCTTCCAACCCCTACCCCCTGGGGTAAGTGGCATCCAATTTTAGAAATAGTACATGGAAGGTCGCACACCAAGGTATATATTGTAAACTCTTTATTGAACCATAACACACAACTTTTTGGAGGTTTCCATCCCCTTTCATCATCACCTGATGAGTCCCGAAACGTTGTTTGTTTGTTGTTTTTGCACTAATAAAGAAGCATTCACCTTAGTAGTGTGCTCCTCTACTTTTTTCCTTGCAAGGTACACATATACCTTATATATTACACTGTAAGGGGCTCATTATCCCTTATATATTACACTGTAAGGTACACATTAGTATATTACACTGTAAGGGGCTCATTTGCTCATCATGACAATTCACCTTGTGTCATAGGTTTTAAATATGGACCCTAAAGTAACAGGGGAATAAACAGACAAACTATCCATTGTAGTTATTTTACAGCATATAAATATCTAATTCTCAGTATTTTCTTTAATTGATCCCACATACACAGCTTTATGTTCTTTAAAGAAAGACCTCTTGTATAAGTTCTCATCTGCTGGACCCTTTCCCAGTGGCCATGTCCTTATGAATCATGTCATGTGTTTGCACTTAAGGTGGCCTGGAAGGTGTTGTCAGAAGTGATTGATTGGCTCTCTAATTCAACCACTTGAACTTCCTTGGACATCTTCACGAAGAGTCAGAACTTAAAATCATGTTGGGTCATCTAGCAAAGAAAAATATGACATTACTAAAAATAACCTAGGCCCTATCCCAAATTAATGTCTCAATCATTCAATCATTTTCCTGGAAAAACTTTTAGGATTGAATAGCAGTCCCCTGTTATAAATACAGTATGTTGAAAAATGAAATCTCAGCATTAAAGGGCAACTGGTAATTTGTCATTTATTTGCCTGCAGCCCTGACTGCTATTGTTACCAGTTTATTACACACATCTGTAACCAGATATTTAATGATCAGTTCTATTCCATTCTGGCAAACGTATCTGCCTCCTCTCTATGCTCAATGAGTTTTTTTATAAGCTTGAGCATGTGCAGAGGAGACAGCAGGGAAACAGCAGTTAATCATTGATTGCGATGTCAGCAGTCACATCCACGATAAAATATATTTTAACTGCCTCCATTCTGGCAGTGTAAGCTGGTTTCTCCCTCAATGCATTTTAAGGGTGGAGATGCTCTTAAATTCTTTAATTATATGAAAGGTAGGAGCTGGTATTCCTACCAGCCTGAAAAGCTTTATTAACCCACTCAAGGCGGTCACAGTCTCAGACGTGTTTTCCAGTCTACTTAAGTGCATGCTCATGCAAACATATCCTGTATTCCCTCTCCTAAGATACTATAGGCACTATCCCTTGGAATCAAGCTGGGTACACTGCCAAAGTGCTCCTGGATGAAGGAAGAGATGCCCCAGGCTTTAGAGGAAGGCTTTAGTGGGTGCAGATGCGATTGGGACGTGTATGCACAACTAGTCAACCTTCCCGATAAAAACAAAGTAAATCAAGTAAGTGTATGTGGCTGGCGTCACATATAGTAGACAGATTCTAATTCAATCTTTGCTGCAGTATGTAACCGCAGTTACATGTGTATATCTAGCATTAGCTGTGTCTGTGCATGGTGAGGTTCCTTGCTGTTCCTTGCAAATGCTTTTTTGGGCTGCCTTTACCTGCTGGGGTTTAAATATGGTACTTGGCTGGGTTTCTGGTTTGTGTTGGGATATATAGGGCTTTATTGGATGAAAATTTTCACCCTGGAGGACCTTTGCAAAAGTGTGCCAAACATTTATGCAAGCATGAATGACACTGATGACATCAAGCATATACACTGATGACAAAGCATATATAATTTATAGGATATTCGGGGTTAGAAATATTACAAATAGCAGAAGTGCATTATTACAAGATTAAACAATTATTATGTTTCGGTACAGCGCATACAAGACATCTTTGCCTGGTGTGTATTCTGTTTTAGTTAAATGGGAAAATATAGTTGGCACCAAAAAACCAATACTGATACCAACAAAGAGGAAATGCATTGGGGTTCATCAGATAGGAAAAGGTTGCTATTTAATTAAATTGGCAATATTAAACTATTTTAAAAATTAATATGTCAGACAAATAGTTAATAAATTCTGCAGGTAGGTTGTCCATTGATAATGTGCACAACACTCAGTTGTTTAGACAAAATAAGTTTTAACCTACTAAAGATAAAAAAAATCAATGCTAAACAGCACAGTTTTTCTACATATACTTAGAAATGTTTTTTAACGGTTTTCTTGGATTTACCTATACAGAAAGGAGAAGTGAAAATTTGTGGTGCGTGGGTCTTAAGTGTGGTCTATACAGCAGGAAATCAGCTGCCTAATGAAGAGCCACGTAGACAAATTGCATTCCTATGAAAGACAAACAGATTTTTTTTATAATACAGGCTCATCTTGACAAATTCTGGCAGTATTTGATCTTGCAGCACTATGAGGACAACCCAATTAAGCAGAGGATCTTCATTTTTATGAAGATTGTTTTACATACAGTAGTGTGCAAGAAAACAATAAAAACCTCTTAACTGATGTATGAGATCGTGGGACAGATTGATTTAGAAACCTACATGTAATGTGTACATTTGAGAATACCATATCTTTCCTTTAAAACAGCATCTATACTAGGAATTTTTTTTTTTTTACAATTGTCCATTACTGGAAACTATAATTCTAATGCTGAGTGATTACTAAGAAACCTTAGCCACATAGAAAGTCTGGTCATATGGAAGGAGAGGGAGGGGGGATACTGAGCCTGAGCAAAGTACTGGATTGACGGCATGCAGCAACACACCTCAAAGTAAAGGTTACTTACATGTATTCATTTTTTCATCATAGTTGCCCTTCAAAAGAGAGCTAGCTTTTTGTAAGTTTTCCTGCTAAACCTAACCTGCTAAAATCCCCACATTGTTCCCCATCCTGGAGTATTTAGTTTGTGAATTCAATAGAGATGTAGAAACTGGCATATTTTTGTTCTTTCAGCGGTTCCACTGAACTTATTGAATTTGTTTCAATCCCAATTGAAGTGGAATTTTTGTAATTTTTCAGACACCATTTTCATCCTTGTTTTTCAACATTCAGCATGAATTTTACGACTTGATTCTTAAAGTTTGGCAAAGTATCAACTTTCTGAGTTTTTAAAAAATCCACCAGATCCACAGATTTTTGAAACCAGCAGTTCCAAAATGAAATCAAGCTTGTTTCCAAATCGGGATTCATCTCAAGCATCTTAAGCATTTGTCAGAACATTTTGGGAACGTTGACAGGTAAGTATGGGCAGCATAAGGCTAATATGCTGCATTAAAAGTATAACTTGTCCTTATCATTTTAATGTGTTATTTTATTTAACATCTATTTTCAAAAATCAAGGCAATCAAATAAAGTTTTGAAAACAGAGATATGGCTAGCAAACCTGTGTAGGGAATTATTTTTTAAACTTGCTTAAACCTGCTGCTTATTGCAAAACCACAGCTGAAAGCACCAAACATATAAGATATCATACCTGCCTCACCTATATTTTCCATGCAATATAGGGAATATTGGAGCTTAAAATAAAAATGAGGAAATAGAGGAAGATCAGAAATGTGATCATTCTCTAGAAAATGTAGTTTTAATGTTTCATAAACAGAAACTTCAGTGAATACCTAGGACCTAGGAATACCTTCAGTGAATACCTAGGACCTAGGAATACCTTCAGTGAATACCTAGGACCTAGGAATACCTTCAGTGAATACCTAGGACCTAGAAATACTTTCAGTGAATACCTAGGACCTAGGAGTACCTTCAATGAATACCTAGGACCTATAAATACTTTCAGTGAATACCTAGGACCTAGGAGTACCTTCAATGAATACCTAGGACCTAGGAATACCTTCAGTGAATATCTAGGACAGCAAACTGCTTCTTTCCATCTTTTTCTATGGGACTTGTGCACCATATAGTACGCGGTAGAAATGATCCCATGTAATGTTATATTTATATCTCCAAGAATTTTCTACAGTCCTGAAAAAGTTACGGTCCTTCTTCTTCCCAGAATGCACACTATCTTGGAATTTTCCTAACTGTAATTTCTACTGATTGGCTGTTGGATGGGTCAAACATGCTTAGATCTCTACTGACATACAAAAGATAATCAATGCACATTCCTAGGCCCCATACACTATCATATTATCTGCACACTGGCATACTTTATAAACAAAGGGTTTTTAGTATACATTACTGTGATCACATGAATGAAAAGCCTTCCAACCACGTCAAGGTAACCCCAGTCTGGAAGGTCCTAACATCTAACCTTTTTAAATTTCTTTTACTTCAATTACGATTAGCAACCTTTGCATTTCTCATTCTTACACACTGGATCCATATAACAGGCTCTTTCACTTTCCCCCAGCCCTTTGGCTTTTTCAAAAGGAGGGAAGAGGCCATCCAGTGCTTTATATTAAAGGCATAGGACCTCCTATAAAAGGGATGTGTTGGGGGTGCTATTACCACATGAAGGCTTGACCAAGCCTCCCAATAAATACATACAATACAATAATTGTGGAAGCACTCCAATTAGGCTAATTTACAACTACATTTAGTGGAAGTGCAACTGATCTGGTCAAAACATTTATACAAACATAGAAAAAATAATCAATGCACATTCCTAGGCCCCATACAATATCATATTATCTGCACGCTGGCATACTGTATAAACAAAGGGGTTTTAGTATACATTACAGTGATCACAATGTTTGACCAGATCAGTAGCACTTCCGCTAAATGTAGTTGTAAATTAGCCTAATTGGAGTGCTTCCACAGTGAGTAGTCAGACTGGACACAGTCATGTTTAGGGCTGTATGTGATACAGTATATATATATATATATATATATATATATATATACATCCTTGAATTTCCCATTTTTGTTACCTGTAACTTAACTATTGCAACAACATTTTCATTACACCCCAGTATTCTCCCTAGGGTCTTCTAGCCGCACGGCCCACCCGGCTACTTTTTCATGCCACCCGGCTGGAAAAAATTTCTTGAGAGAACACTTGTGATTCAAAAGAATTTAGATGTAGGTTTAATAGGTGTACCAATAGGTCAGTAAAAACTCCCGCCAAAGCTGCCCCGTCCAGACCCCTTTTTTACACTTGCAAGATTATTTTAGCCTATGTTAACTAGCTTTTCCAAGATCCCTAAGGCCACAAAATGGTGGCACTTGTGCTTGTGCTGCCATATTACATCTGGGTTACCTTCAGATGTTGCCGAACTACAACTTCCTGCAGATGTTGCAGAACCAAAACTCCCTGCAGATGTTGTTAAGCTACAACTACCTGCAGATGTTGCCAAACTACAACTCCCTGCAGATGTTACCAAACTACACCTCCCTGCAGATGTTGTCAAACTACAACTCCCTGCAGATGTTGCCAAACTACAACTCCCTGCATTCTACAACCAAGGAATACTGTGAGTCATAGTTTTCAAACATCTAGTGGGACAAAAGTTAGACATCCCTGACCTATATAATGAGCATAATGCAGTGCACATTTTTACCCACCACCAAATTTCTCCGTTCCACCCCACTCAGTCTACTTTTTCACGTTACCCGGCTGGAAAAAAATTCTGGGGAGAACACTGCACCCAATTGGATTGAACAACTGCAGGTGACCAATTGTACCAATAGGAGGACAGGTTATTGATCAGTTTGTGTGTCAGTCATTGGAACGTTTTGGTGGAATGTATTGTAATTATTATACAAATATGGGCATGCCGGGTGAGCTCTGAAGCTGTCTCTGACAGATCTGCCATGCAACTACAGGGTGACCTCTTTCTGCAGTTAAAGGAATAAGTATTTTCTAGGAGGCCACATACTTAATTTATATAGGCCTATAAATCTATTGTGTGGCCCTCAAAGGTGGTCAGGGGCCGCAAATGATGCCCTTAAGGTCAAATGGGTTGGGCACCCCTGACATACATAGTTCAGTGCATAAATATATAAATTATATAAAAAGAAGTGCTAGTGCTTTGCCACAAAAGGTAAGGAGGTCCCTGCCCCGTAGAGCCTACAACATACAGATACTATGGAATGGGTATAAGCGCTGGAGAGAGAAAACAATCATATACTGTGCTGGTTACCAGATAGGTAGGATGTAAGGCTAGATTTAAACCAGCTGATTGAGTTACTTACTATTTATGATAATTTCTTTTTTAGAGTATAGCTATCCTTTAAAGTATATGCATTTGGGCTGAACTTACCCATTAAACACTCAGGAGACAGTTCTGAACATGTGGAAATGAGCCTAACAACACCAGTTGAATTTGCATCATCCATCTCAGTCTATTTCATTGGCCAGCAAGATATTTTGCTTCTTTATAACTTGCAGAAATAAATTGTTGTGGAAAACTAGTATACTAGTTTATTAAGACTTCCATTTTCAAAATGTTATTTGGTGGGTCATCCTATTAGATATTTCAAAAGAATAAGACAGAGATATAAATCTGAGAAACCTGTGTAGCGTTTCAGTAGCATGCTGGCAATATAGAATGGTGAGAAAGGATAAGGTACAAAAAATTTAATAGGGGAACTAAAGTCACCAGACAACATTGCCCCAATAGAAAGAGCACATTCACAAAGATACAAAAAGCTGTGTCTCACCTCTCCCTTTGCTGTGGACGCTGGGTGATTTATAAAAATAACCTGTGGGTACTAGGGGTCAGCTCCCATAATTCACCTTATCTGGGAACACCCAGCTAAGTATACACTGTACACTTCACAGGAAACAAAAGCCTTGCTTCCAGGAAGCTGACAGCCATCATGTTACAGCTCAGAGATCACTCCTCCTTCCATCACAGATTTCAGTGCAGTTTTTGTGTAAATTCCTTTGCTTTTTATACAAAAGAGAAAAGTAATCTTTGCAGTTTTTTTTCTTTGCTAGCATGGGTGTAAGAAAAAGAATATTAACATTTCAGTAAAAAAAATATGGAGAATCGAGCCTGCAACCTTCTATACTGTGTCTTGCAAAAAGAAAGCTTTCTACTGTATCTCTATGTCACAAGGGCTACTAGGTAGTCTATGTTTTATTGTTTCATAAGTAAGTTAGAAGATTTGAACTTATGAGTTATCGGGCTGTGTTCCTAAAAACACAGCTTTACATGGTGTACCAACAGCAACTTAACAATGAATACAGGTACATTTAGAAACTTTATCTCTCTCTAGAAACAGAAGCTAGAAACTCTGTGCAGAGAAACAGTTAATCCTGGGGTCAGGGGCATGGCTTTTTGAAGCCAACATGAGCTTCTTTGTTACAGAATCTATTACATATATTAAATGCAACTTACTAGAGAAGAATCTTTCAATGTTCTGGGCAGAAAAGCATTAGCATTAGAATTTAAAAAAACATAAGTTTAGTTATCCTGTAAATTAAGTGTACAGAGGATGGCAAAGCAATGAAATTAGATTTTTTTTTAAAAATCACCAATGAAAATGGTGAATAATTTATGTTTGCGCACATTAAAGTGCAAAAAGCGTCATATACAGTATTTGGTGCCGTGTAATATTCAGATTTCATTTAAGTTCATGGAATCTGGACATAATAAAAACCAATACTCTGTCACATTAACACTGATGGTGAACATCCAGTCAGGAAGGAGCCTATAAATAGACATCCTCTCTAGTGGCATAGACTTACCTGAAAAGACCATCTGTGTTTAATCCAAAACATGATCTTTTAAAGTTCACTAGTTGGCAGACATTTCATTGCAGAGCACACTGAGAAGGAAGTGCTGTATGGTAATTACTACTAGTATTCTGCAGATTCTAATAGGATTTTAAGAACAGAAGAAATGGGAAACATTATTGTAATCATTTACAAGTCCTAACTGTTCTCTACATTTTATGCTGCAAAACTCGTCACATTTTCATAAACTGTATATGAAAATATACCATATTTATATTTAAAGGGCATGTCCACCCTAATAAAATTATATAATGTTGTGCACCCCTGCCCTCCCCAACCGCCGTGTCAGAATGTTAAATAAAGATTTAGAACACTACTTAAAGCCTCTCGATCCTCCGGTGCACTGATCCGGCTCCCTGCAGACCGGCAGCCGTGTCTGTGATTGGCTAAAAGGCATCCAGTCACAGACGTGTCTGCCAGCAATAGAGAGCGCCGCAGGAATGAAGGGCTGTAAATACAGTTTTGGATCTTTTTTTAACAAACTGACATGGCAGTTGGGGGCTGGCAGGGGTGCCCTACTTTACAGAAAAAGGATTTTAAGCTACATGGAAGGACAGACATGAATGGATCCGGATAGTGGGAGGGAGGGGGGCAATGTCACACTACCTCCCATAGGCTACAGAAGAGGCAGAAACCTTTGGACTGGAAGACACTCCTACTCTTAAGTTTTCTGGACTTTGTAAAAACACTGCAGGAGAACCAAAAGGAGCAGGTATGTATGGTAAGAATTTTTTAAGCTGTGCCAGCTGGGGCCCGTAGTGGGTTAAATTTTAGTTTTGGGGTTGGACATGCCCTTTAATTATTTACCTTTATCATTTTATTCTTAAATAAACAGAAGCAATACATTTTTGTTAATGCATTTCATAGTTTAAAGAAGAGCTGTAGTGCATTTAAAGTTTTTCTTGGGGCAGGAAGGAAGGATTGGTAATTACTACCTCCTAATATTGTATCTCCTTCTGCCAGGCTCCTCAGTGCTTCAGCTCTAGGAATGCCCAGGACACTAATCTGGCAGTTGAAAACTGCATGCCCTGGTGCTCCTAAACAAAATTAAATTGGAAGGCTTTTATTTTGACTCTTTGATGCATGTTGCCATATCCAACTGCGATAACCATACATTTTTTTAACGTTATGTTAAGCCTTTAAAAATTGTCAAGTCTAAAATGGCGAAAATGCATCAGTGGGCATATTTCTAGCCAGGAAATAGGTTCCTGACAGGAGCCAGTACAAGTTTTTTCTGTTTATTGAATTTCTGATGTCCGCTATTTCAGTCAAAAGTCAAATGGGGGTTTTATTTGCACATGTACATGTTTTAACTGCTAATGCTCCCTTTATTAATATTAGATAATTTGGGGGATTTTTTACCCATGAAATAAGGGCAAAAGCTATTACCAGTCAAGAAATTTTACCTTTAAAATCATCCTGAAAGTCTCATCTTGGTTTATACTCAGGTCTGGGCTGATCTTCATGAAAACATAGCCCTGGGAAAACAAAAGCTGTACCCTGTAATACACAGAATCCTCTTGATTTCTCTGGGTTAGGTAATTGTTGTCTTGCTCATAGATCAGCCCAGACTGCAAGGGAAAAGGAAACAAAATGGGACAAGTAACAATTCAACAAATTCAAACTCACGATTTGTGAGTGGGGAAAATGGCGACAGCTAGTGGCGTAACTAGGAATCACTGGGTCCCCCAGCAAAACTATGATGTTGCTGTTCTTTATCGTGGGAACGCTTTACTAGTTGGTGAGAGGGGAACGCTGTACCAGGTGAGGTGGGCATGTATAAATATGTTTGTGCGTATGCAGTGACACTAGCCACCATGAAATACTGATTGGAAGGTTTCAGTGGATGCTCAATATGTGGCACCAGAGTTCTCCCCAGAAATTGTTTCCAGCCGGGTAGGGCACAACAGGGAAATTTGGTGAGATCTGAGATGTTTAACCCTTTCAGCTGCCAGCATTGACATGATTAACAGTATGTACCTGCTTTCCATGTCTCCTCCATTGAATTGTTCACTCCTCACCTACTCTAAGTTCTAATTGGAGAGTTGGATGGAAGGAAGAAAGAGACAGGGATAGAGATCTCATGGCTGCTAGTCACAGGGGCCACTGTTATAGTCTTCAGCAGCTTTTACCTGGCATTCAAGAACTGCTCTCCTTGGTACTATTAGCTGAGCTCATCCTTCCCCCTCCTTCCTTCACCTTCAGTTCATTTGTAACATTGTTTCTAAGTAGAGGGAGCCGAGTTAATACTACAATGTTGCAACAGCAGAACAAGGAGAGCAGATCTAACACAGCAAGTAAAAGCTGTCGGGGAGATGCTAGGGTGATTTAACATAGGCACCCTAGTTCTTTGCCTAGGTGGCCTATGCCTAAAAATGGCTCTGTCTGCACGTTCAGCTCGAAGGAAGAAAACATTCTTCCTTCCCAGGCACTCCTTTTATAGGCTCCATTGACTTCTGACAACATCAGGACCGAACCCAATCAAGGACCACCTCCTGGTAAGTTTATGGGGGGGAGGGTATTAGCAGTCTCACTGGGATAGATGGCCCAGGAGGAAAGCAGGGTGTAGATAGGTCAGTGGTGGGTGGAAAGGGGGTGGGGCTAGCATAGGGGATAGGGAAGCATGTGTATTAAAGTGTATGAATAAATTACAGGGTCATAATCTAAAATGTATGTTTGCAAATGCAAGAAGCCTGGCTGACAAAATTGGTGATTTGGATATAATGGCGTTGAAAGAAAAATATGATGTAATAGGTATAGCAGAAACATAGTTGAACAGTTCTCACGACTGGGCGTAAATATAGGAGGATATGCCTTGTTTAGGCAGGAAAGAGAAAAAAGAAAAGGGGGAGGAGAATGTATTTATGCTAAAAAAGAATTGAAGCCAAATTTAAAAGAAGAGATAATAGGCGATATTGATGTTAAAGCAGAGGCAGTATGAGTGGAATTAGGCAACTGAAAAGGTGGTAATGTCATTGTTGGTGTCTGCTATAAGCCGCCAAATGCTAGCAGGGAGGAAGTGAGTCAACTTCATATGCAGTTGGAAAGGGCTGCAAGTTTGGGGAGTGTACTCATTATGGGGGACTTGATTGGTGGAGTGGAACTGCCAACACAGAAAAGGGCGAGGAGTTCCTGAATTTGCTGCAGGATAATTTTCTCACACAGGTGGTTGAAGTTCCTACTACAAAAGGCTCTGTTGAAAAAAAGGTCTGTTGGATCTGGTAATATCTAACATTGTGAAGCGCATTATTGATTTAAAGGTAACTGGAGGCTTAGGGAATAGTGACCATGAAATAGTGCCGTTTGAAGTATGTTATCGAAGGGAAAAGTGCGCTGGGTTAACAAAGACTTTTAATTTTGGGAAAGCAATTTTTCCCAGGTTAAAAGTAGCTCTTCAGAATGTCAACTGGGCTAAGGTATTATCAGGTAAAGGTACTGAACAGAAGTGGACTGTGTTTAAGGCGATTTTAAGTATTTCATATCTAGATTTATACCCTTGGGAAATAATTGTAAAAAAAATAAATCCGTGTGGCTGAATTCTGATGTAAAGAGGCATATATATAAAACCATGTGGTGATGCCTGCACTCTTTTTCTTTTCCTTTTTTATATATATATTATGCAGGGAGCTTCTAGGAACACAGATGCCTCAAATCTGTACATACAGTAAACCAAAAATAAAAAGGTTCCGAGCACTCCTTCACACGAAAGTTTTATTTAACGTTTCAGTGCTTCGCAGAACACCTTCATCAGAAACGGATGAATTCTGATGAAGGTGCTCTGCGAAGCACCGAAACGTTAAATAAAACTTTTGTGTGAAGAAGGAGTGCTCGGAAACTTTTTATTTTTGGTTTACTATAGATATATAGTATATATACTATATATATATATAGCCAACGATATGGGTGGCACTCTGAGCCGGTTTCACCAATGCAAATAACCCGGGTGCTTCCCAGTGATGACTGCATACAATATAGGAGCACTCCAGGATTTTTTAACCAGTTTATTATCAATAACACATCAAGCGGCAACATTTTGGCCCCGTGGCTTGATAAAGGCCCTAGGCACAGGGCCGAAACGTTGCCGCTTGATGTGTTATTGATAAACTGGTTAAAAATTCCTGGAGTGCTTCTATATTTTCCTATATTATATATATATATATATATATTTATTTTATATATAATGTGTATGCAGCAGCATTAACAGATAACTCCAGCTTGGTAAGATGCAATAAAAGACTTTATTAGCTTGTCAGACATAGTGCAACGTTTTGGAAAGTATCCTTTTTCAAGCAGTCAAACAAGCCTTGAATTTAATCACACATGATTAGCATTATATAATTGGAAACAGGAAATTGATACCATCAATACAATTACAATGTATCACTTCGAAGTAGATACAAATAAAAGTTACAGTGACCCCCTGTGGTATATCTGGGAAAAGAAACACACCTATTATAAAAACACATATAGATCGTAATCCCTGTTCAAACCTGATGGGGCTAAGCTTTTTAATCTATCAATCCACCAGACTTCCCTCCTTTTGAGGGCACGTCTGGAGTCTCCTCCCTTAAAGGGGTCCAATTTGATCTGCTCTAGAATAGTGAATTTAATTTGGTCTGCTGAATGACCTTTTTCCACATAATGTTGCGGTACAGGTAAAGTTAGCTGCCGAGTTTGGATGGAGGACCTATGCTGTGTGAGCCTCATTTTCATCTTTTGTGTGGTCTCCCCTACATAGAGGAGGCCACATGGGCAAACCAAAACATAAACCACATATCGTGATTCACATGTGTAATATATAGGGAGCTAAGTTCAGTTTTATCTAGGCCATTGTTTCTTATTTTTGCAGATTCCCTCATGTCCGGTGGTGTGCCTCTGGATTGGAAAAAGGCTGATGTTGTTCCAATATTCAAAAAGGGTAGTCGTTCACAGCCGGGTAATTACAGGCCTGCAAGTTTAACTTCAGTGGTGGGGAAGATACTGAAAAGGGAACATATTCTAGAGTATGTTTCAAGGACTTACATTATAAGTAGTAACCAGCACAGATTTACAAGGAATAGATCTTGTCAAACTAACTTGCTTGGAGAAGGTAAGTAGAAATTTAGACTCTGGCTGTAGATGTAGATGGATTTTGCAAAGGCTTTTGATACAGTCCTCCATAGGCGACTAATGTATATACTAAGGTCTGTTGGTCTGGGGAGGCACATTTGTACATGGATAGAAAATTGGTTAATGAATAGGATGCAGAGAGTAGTTGTTAATGGGGCTTCATAATTATGGACTAAAGTGATAAGTGGGGTGCCACAGGGTTCTGTATTTGGGGGCCGCTTCTATTTAATCTATTAATGATTTGGAAGTGGGTATTGTCAGCAAGGTTTCTGTGTTTGCTGACGACACAAAACTTTGGCGACCATTAAAAACTTCAGAGGATGTGCAATCTTTGCAGGGGGATCTAGATAGATTGTCACGTTGGGCTGCTAAGTGGCAGATGAGATTCAATGTTGATGAATGTAAGGTGATGCATTTTGGACTTAAAAATCCTTGTGCTACTTATACTATAAATGGCTCTGTGTTAACTGAATCCCTGTTGAAACTCCATCTTGGAGTTTTGGTGGATAACAAACTTAAAGGTAGCGAGCAGTGCCAGGCAGCAACAGCCAGAGCTAGCATGGTATTGTCTTGTTTAAAGAGAGGTATGGATTCAAGGGAGGAAAATGTTGTTCTCCCTCTTTACAAAGCATTGGTAAGGCCTCATTTGGAATATGCAGTGCAATTTTGGAATCCTATGTACAAAAAGGACATCTTTGAAATGGAAAGAGAAGGGCAACTAAATTAGTAAGGGGATGGGGGGAGCTTGCATATGAAGAGAGACTGGAAAAGTATAAATTTTACAATACAAGTTACAGTACAAGTTACGCTGGAGAAAAGGCGCTTGCATGGGGATATGATTACTGTGTATAAATACATTAATGGGCCATACAATAAACTATCTGGGGCATTGTTCACCAATAGAACATGTCAGAGGACACGTAGACATCCCTTAAGACCTGAAGAAAAAAGGTTTAGGCTTTAAGTTCGGAAAGGGTTTTTCACTGTGAGAACGGTAAAGCTATGGAACTGTGTTCCAGTGGACATTGTCATGGCAGGTTCATTGGTCAGTTTCAAAAAGAAGCTGGATGAGTTTCTGCAAACAAGGAATGTTGCAAGTTACTGGTATTGATACATAAAGAAGAGTTGATCCAGGAAAAGTTCCGAATGCCACTTCTGGAAGGATTTTTTTTCCCCTTCATAAATTTGGTGTGGGTTTTTTTTGCCTTCCTCTGGATCGATAGGAGCAGTATCAAAGATCAAAGACTAGAGTCTCACAAACCCACAGGGCTCCATCTGTCTGCTGAAAAAATACAAGTTTCAACTCAAATTTTAACAGTCAAACCATGAAAAGCAGCAGGAAGATCTACATTTTAATTTGTGTTTTTTTATTTTGTAATAGGATTCTTTTCCTGTCACCTTCAGCGCTTCCCCTACATCTTCCTCCAATGTCACTTTCCCTAATATTTGAAATTTGTGCCTGGCTGCCCTTATTTGTCTGAATATGACATTTTTCATTACATCCTTTTTGTTGCACTGCAAACTTATCTTCTGTTCTGTAGGATACGCAGAATGTCATTATTCAAGGGCTTTTAAAAGATATTTCCACTACAGAAACTAAAATGCTCCATAGTGTAGGTTACCCCAGATCACCCCCAACCGCCGTATTAGTTTTGTTTATCAAGCCCCAGAAACACGATCTTACCACCGATCGTTCCCCCAGCTCTATGCTCCCGGCTCCATTTGCCAGAAGTTGCAAACGGGCCAGACCAGCAGCCACGTCTGTGATTGGCTGAGAGTAAGCCAACCACACATGCGTCTGCCAGCTATGCAGAGAGCCGAGGGTACGCGGTCGGGTAAGTCTGTTTCTGGGGCTTGTTTTACAAAACTAACATGGCAGTTGGGGGTGCTCTGGGGTACCCTACACTAAGGAAAAGCCCTTTTAAGGTAGAGGATTACGCTGCATTAAGCGATCCAGAGGGTGCGATTAAGGGAAGGCTCCCCTGCACATACCTCAGGGAGGACATGGAAATAGTAGGGACTGGATGACACAAAGACAGCTCCTAATTTTCACTTTCTGGACTTTGGACAGGCAAAGGAGAACCATAAGGAGCAGAGGAGTAAGGTAAGATTTTTTTAAACATACACAGTGGGGCCAGTAGTAGGTTACATTACCTTTTAGTGTTTTCTACTTTAACATATTTTTTAAATGTAACACAAGTTGTTACTGCTGAATTTTTGCCGCAAAATTTTTTAACAGAGCAGAAATTTGCCATTTTAGAAATATGAAAAAAAGAAAAAGTCAAACAATTTTGCTACAATGTCTGGTGAAAGAAGGGAGCTTATAGTACCACTTATCGTTAGCCAATTACATGCCGAACAGTATGTTGCCTACCTGGTGCTACACATGTGGTTGATCGAGTAGACCGATTGTCAGATGGGACTGGCTCACATTGGTGCCAATGGCAGTAAGAGTGAGGGGACAAGTTAAAATCAAGGACTTGCAGGGTTATATTTTTACTACAGCAGCCATGTGTTTTGTTAGGGAGGGTTGGTTTATGGAGGAGGGCTTTGGATTTTCAGAAATTTGGGCAGACTTTTCTGTCGGTTTCAGGCTCTTTAGTAGGGATTGACCTCATTGATGATGGTGCAGCTGTTGTGGGGGAGAAGATGGCTAGAGGTTTGGAGATTTTAATCTAGGTATGGGGGAAGGGTATTGTGGACATCACTGGGGTAGATAAAGGAGTAAGAAATTAAAGGGTATCTCCACCTTTCATATAAACTTTTTCTGTAGTGAAAATTGATCCTATCCCACCCCCAACTGCCATATTTGTTTGCAAAAACAAAAATGACCAGAAAATTACTTACAACGCCCCCGGCGTTCTGATCTAGCCCTCTGCTTGCAGGAAATCGCAAGCAGGGGGCCTGTCCAGCAGCCGCATCCTTGATTATAATAATAAGATTATTTATGTAAGTACATAGTAATAATACGATTATTTATTTTGCAAACAAAACTATAAGATTATAGTTTTGGGCGTGGGCATGCCCTTTAATGAAGAGTTTAAGCCAAATTTTAAAGATGAAATAGCTTGGAGCATAAACAATAAGGCTGAAGCAATATGGGTGGAGATGTACATGGAAAGCAAGAAGGGGGGTAAATTAATCATAGGTGTTGCTGTTGGCAAAGGCTGCAGGTTTGGGGCACATTTTTTTGTTACATGAGCATTTTCTTTCACAGATTGTAGAAGATCCTACTAGAAAGGCTGCTTTTCTGGATCTGGTAATACATAATATCCATGAGCTCATTATTGCTGATAAAGGTAATGGGAAGCCTAAAGAAAAGTGCTCATGATATAATGACATTTAACCTCAACTAATATATTTTGCACTTTATGTTTGTATGTATAGTCTATTTATAAAGCATCACTAGGGGAGGCAGCGCTGTACAGTAACAAAATAAAGTCATACAAGGGGGCAAATACATAGATAGTTCAGTACATAAATATATAAATTATATAATCTATATATATAATCTTGTGGCAAAGTGTAGCTTTGCCACAAGAGGAAAGGAGGTCCCTGCCCCATAGAGCTTACAATCTAGTTAACATAGAGATTATTACATGCATTACAAGCCAGATACTTAATGATTATTATTGTCCCCATTGTAGCAGAGTAAGCTGGCCCACCCTTTATACAGGACTGGATTTCCCATAAGGCCCTCATAGGGAATGGCCTAGGGTGCCAGGATCCACAGGGGTAGCATGTCTGAAGTTCTCAGTTTTTACTATAACATGAATTGTTGTATGCAGTTATAGCAGAGAGAAATGTATCATTAACTGGGGGGGGGGGGGGGTTATGTACAGAGAAGGAAAATAATTATTAGACCTGCCTTGTATCTCACTGTTAAAGCAATTCTAATACAATCCCATATGTTAGGTTTTTATATATTCTCTATAATCACTTAGCCTAATAGCAGCCATTTTGTTCTTTGACGCCATTTTGTGTCCATATTATTCAGACATTGTTTTTCTGGAAATGTACGAAGAGGTTCTCATGTTGAAGATAATATTTTATCTCAAGGTCTTTTGCCTCCTACATTGTGTGTCAACCTGACTCTATCTTCACATTCCAAGGTTTAAGTACGTCATCTGTAGACACAGTGTCTGGCCACGCCCCCTTTTTCTCTTTGTGAAAATCCAATGTAATAACTAAATAAAGTGAGAAAGACTTTTACTACATTCAATGTGTGGTTCAATTCTTCCTCCCGCAGCTGTGGAGGGTCTTTTAATGAGTCTTAGACAGGCATCAGGGTCCGGCGTGACTAGTGAAGGATATTTATTCTAACACCATATAGTAGATTATTTAATTTGAGCTGAACTATAAAAATCCATATTATATAAATATTACCCCTATTCATTTTTCTAGGGATGCAGTGCTTACTATTTCATATAGAGTGATCCTGATTCCCCCTTCCCCCCAGAATTGTCATGTATATGGAGAGATTGTTACTGGAAAACCCCAGAAGAGTAATGCTGGATGGTGCTGGACACTAATTTTGCACTGTGCCATTTACAGTAATGCACCTTATGTTATGACCAGCATTAAATGGCTGGTCATAATCCTATATAAACTGCATTATAAAATCCTAAGGTACTTACAGGGACTGTACTGAGAAAGAAGTAAAGGGGCAGTGACCAGTGTCAATTCCAATGAGCAGCCCTGCAAACCCAATGACCTCAGTCTATTGTAATCAAACCAGGCATTGGAGGACATTCTTATTTAATGTAATTAATGCAGCTGGACTGATTTGCATTTTTTCAGCCTAGCTGTTTATTTTAGGCTATTTTCACACAATTGTTATTGTAGTATTTTCTAAGTGGATCTGGACATTTAGTATAAAAAAAACACTATCGGGGACAAGTAATACAAACTATTATCGTTAAAAATAGTGCTAATTTTGCCCCCACCAATCAGATGTTAGCTTTCAAATGTTAAATAATATCTGATTGGTGGGGGCAAAATTAGCACCATTAGGGGGTCAAAAAACGCCCAAGTCGGTGAAAACCCACACTATCCAATGAATCTGCAATGCAAAAGCTCCTTAGTAAACTTTACGCCATTGAATAGGAGGCAAAAGCCGGCGCAGTTACCTGTTAGGGATCCCACATTGTACAATCTTGCACAGGGATTTTTGCATTGCAGGAACTCATGCAGGTAAGCAAAAGTAATTGCATTGCCCCCAAGAACTTTTATTGAATCTCTCTGAAAGTGTATTGTTTTTACAATGGAGTCAAGCTGGACTAGGGGAGAAAAAAAGTATAAACCCGGCCCTGCCTTCATGCAAGGATGTGACTGTGGACATCAGTACCAATGATTGACTGCTGTTTCACCTGCTGTCTCCTCTACACATGCTCAAGCTTGTAAAAAGCTCTTTGAGCAGAGGAAGGAGGTAGATACATACTGTAACAAAGACATTTGTTACATGAGCAAAGAATCCCTTCAGATCATACAATGGGGCGATGTTGTTCTTAGACAAAGATACTGAACAAAAGTGGACTGATTTTAAAGAGGTATCAAACTGTTACACTTATTATAAATTCATACTTTTAGGGAACAAATGTACCCCACACCGGGGCAAGATACTGGAAACTTTGTAACGGATCATATTCTGGATTATGCTTCAATAACTGATCTTAAAGGAAGTAATCACTAGAGATTCATGAGAAATAGATCTTGTCAAGCTAGCTTAGTTTTTGTTTTTTTCTAAGATACTGTCACACAGGAACTTACTTTATGTATAAACTGAGTCTTGAAAAAAAGATTTGCACATGGATAGAGAATTTCTCTGCAGAGCCTTACACTGTCCCAAAAATATAACTTCTACAGTATAGCAAGAATCCCCTAACTGTTCATTTAAATGTCTTAAATATGGTACAAAATATATAGTTATCTGTGTATCCTCTGTATGTGTGCCTATTAGATTGTTGCATGTTCTCAGTATTTTCAGTATATTTTCAATATCTTTATTTTCATTACAGCTAACACAGCGTTCCAGATTAAATGAAGGCAACTAAAGCACTGTGCATCTAATTACATGTTTGAAACACTGCCATGCTTTGTTTTTACCACAACACAGTGATGTATTTTAGCCTACATTAAATTACCAATTTTAATACCTTAAGTTATTAATCAAAACAAAGGAAAGTAGAACTCTGTGCATCAACAAACATAAAGGAGTCATTCATTCATCTGTGATGTGAGTGACTATCTAGGTAGGACTTTCCCCAACGCTGCATTTCTTTCTTTCTGAATGCATATGTATTAAGATGCAATCATAAAATTGATGCAGTGGGTAAAATAAAATAAATACATACATATGATATAATAATGATATATATATAATAAAAGAGCTTGAAACCTTAATACATAAGGAAAGAGGGTCTTTTGGTCATACTGTATCTGCAACAATATTTCATTTCCACTTATTGGCTTCGGGAGTTTAGAATAGGTTCTAAATGCACAGTACTTAAAGGGCTAGGCCACACTGTCATGTTTCTCAAGCACTTAATATCACATTTTGCATTTTTTAGCACGTGAGTATTGCATGCCAGTTAACAATGTGGGTGGCCACTCTGTATTCTCTGCACTGCGATTTTTTTTAAAACTGATCATTGCCAGATGGTGACTCGCATGAAACGTGCAATATTGCGACCATGCATGTATATTGTGGTGGCAGCATAATGCACAATTATATTCACTTCCGCCTTGCTACTCTTCTTCCTCCTATTAATAGTTCCCAGGTTGAGTACCTTAACTGTCCGGGTATATCAGATATTTGTTAAAGTACCCAGGGGTGAGGACCTACTGTAGGGAAGATGCAATCAAAGGTGCAAAAGTTTGCCCATGTTGTCACGAACGCCAGTTCACTGGGCACGTGATCTGACTAATTAATCGGTATTCGCTGCCACCACTTTAAGTTACGGCCTTAAAGACGCCCCAAAAACCCACTCTTGACTCTCACTGACTATGCACACCCCTGTCCTGGCAGCTAAATGGTTAACACTACACCATTCACTCCAGCAACTAACTGGTTAATTAGCATCAGTCCTTCACAAGCAGTCACAGAGTTAATTAGCATTTACACTGCAAAACACTCCATTCAACCACATATAAACTTATCAGAGGCTAACTGAGTTATTTTAGAGCATCAAAGACAAAACTTATTAAATTTTAGATTTAATATTCCAAAAGGTGGACAGTGCATATAATACAAAAATAAAAGAAAATGGTGTTATAATAAAATGACATACAATAGGTACAACAGTTATAGAAAATAAAAAGGATAAAAATATTCACAGACCCTACTAACTAGAAGAAGTCCTGTATCCCGGGGCAGGATGAAACATTGGGTCCATACACACGTTCTTAGCATGTCCCCGAAGTATGAACAACATTATTTGGGCTACCAGGCTTTTTAAACTATTTGATGAAACACCCCCTCCTCCTGGTTATTGCATGAGGTGGAAGTGTCTAGCAATGTCCAGATTTACGACTAGCCAAAAGCACTCATTCCCCCTCAGTTGGGCAGATTCCATATAAATGTAGATATGTACATTGTATTGGGATATTGATCACATATTCCTCTCCTGTATTAATTATCAATTCCTCCAATACCAAATATGACCTGTGTATAATCCGTATTTCCCCAGATATTAATAACTCGCCTTGGCAAGGGAATAAGGGCTCCATGTTGGGTATCATATTGCAGGGCCTTCTGTTCCATTCCTAAATATAATATTGGTTTCTATCTTACACATTCCAATACTGAAATACATTTATTTTACATGTATGACTGTCCTTAAGATGACCTCTTAGTCCCCACCAGACCCCTAGCTGAAGAGAATTCCAGATACACGGTTCGGCTCCACATTGTCTAGAAAAGGAGATCTGGTTCCATGCTTCACTAATCGTAGTATAAACAATAGGACTGTTCCAGGGTGGAATGGTATTTTTATTGGTCCTAAGAACTAATACCAATAGTTAACCCATTCTTGCCAAGTCACTACACATTTTCCTGACACATGTTATTCATCTGCAGCAATCAATCACATCTAACTACACTAACCCAGTAAAAAGCAAACATTTGATTGGTTGCTGCAAATAATAGCACTGGCAAACATTTGCACCTCTTATTGTATTAGTACCATAGTGTGGTTAAAAAAAAGTGGCCATAGCCTCAAAGCTTTCATACCTTCATTAGGTGGCGCACAATAGTTCTACCCAGTAAACCTCTACTGGCTATGTCCTAAAATGGGCATGATTGTAGGCACAGTCTCCACTTATAATATTAATATTATTATTATATGCCTATAACCTTGCCCTTTGATAGAGGGCAGAATACTTTTCATTCTTATTCTTAGAATCCCATAATGAATCCTGATGGGAACTGTAACACTGCAGCTATAGCCTCATATTATATTTCATGTAAGTAAAGTCTATATCAGTTGAGGTGAAATGGAAGCTCAATTTTTATGTTTGCAAGCAACTGCCTCTTGTACACCAAGCCAATAAGAAACTACATCTCACTAGCAATTCATTTTTTATATTAATTATTAGAAAAATAACATCGGATTATAGAGAAAGACTTATAATTGAGATGGAAGCTGCAGACTCTGAATCTTAACATGTGAATGGTATACTACAATATACATTCCTATGAAATCTATTATATTGTATCAAGGTAAAAGAAAGCTGATTGCTTCCCAGAAGCACCTGGTACAATATGGCAATAATGAGTGATAAACACATACACAGGCCTTCTGTCTGGTACTTTCATATGGCCACACCTTGACAACCATATTTGTATATTTTCATGTATATTCACTATACAATTTCAGAAGCCCTAAACATCACATGCTTTAATGAGAAGCTATTGTTGGCAATTCAGGGAACTGACGGATTTCTGACTTTTTCAGATCCGCCGAACTATTATCGAGAATTCGTACACGTTTGAGAATTTTCAGATTTAAATTCTGGCACTGGACAATGTTTTTAAGATTTAAAGCATTGATTCGTGTTTCCCAGACATTTCCCAGGTCCCTGAGACATGTACAGTAGGTTACCATTACTGTTTATACCTTCAGATTAGGCAGAACTTTCAGATTTTTTAACTCCCTTTGACTTTTTGGACTTTTCCAAAAATACGCAGATCTGCAAGCAGTGAGTTCGGCCATCTCTATTCCTAATATGATCACCAAGATCAGGCAGCCACATTTCATGTTATTATATTTAGAAAGAGTTAAAGGGACAGTTCAGTGGAAATTATCAATATTTGTTAAATTGTTAGTTTGTGTAATGCCTTCTTAGTTATTCTACATATGCTCTTCCATTTTGAAAAATCAGTTGATTTCACACCCTTTGCTGTTCCCTGCTGTTGACATTAGTGAGATGACATTTCAGGTTCTAACAGTCCTTCTTCTCCCAGGATGCACCACATCCTTGGAATGTTCCTAACAGTAATTTCTACTGATTGGCTGTTGGATGGTTCAAACATGCTCAGATATCTACTGAGCATCTGAATCAACCCAGTCCAAGGGCAAGACCATAACAGTCTCTACTAGGGGTCCTGCAAACAGGAAGTCAATATTTCGGTTGCATTTATTTAAACACAGACAAAATGCTGAATTGGTAGATTAAGGTCATTGGGATGAAAAAATGCTGCTCTTTTTTATTTGAAAAGTACATGTATTTACTCTGAACTTCCCCTTTAAACATTGTAGAAAATAAAGTCAAAGATATCACTTTTTAAGATATTAAAATTCTTTTCACCACAAAGTTTGCAAAATGCAAGATTACTAATGCATTTTGGTGTCTTTATTTGGCCTGTGGGTTCCATCCTATTTCTGAAAATTAGCCATGGGGTGTTACCCTAGCAAAACTGGAAAAGTTAATATAGCAGTAACAGGCATACTGCACTATTATTGGCAAAGGCCTACATTTTATTGCAAATTGTTCTGTACTAGCACAGATTTTGGTGATATGTGATATTCTTTTGGGAAGAGCCTCAATTTTAGACTAAATACCATCTACTGCTTTGGGATCATGACTATTGTGCCTAACTCACAGTACACACATGTAAAAAACAGTGAAACAGTGGTGCCTAACATATGGCCTGATTGTGGTGTATATATGCATATCTTGTACTTCCGACAAGAGGGATAACATTGTTATGTTAAATTGGCAAAGGACATCAATGGAGAAATTTAATATCACTAACAGGAGTGACTTACCTTGAAGCGATGCAGTATGCCTTTACGTCGGATCAAGGCAAGGTAAAACACTCCTTTTTGTGCTCCCTTTATGGGCCCATATAATGCCCTGTTAAGTTTGTGCTACAAGGTAATGTGAAACTTAACTAATTGGGTATATATTGTATCAGGAGTGCTGTGCTATTTCCAAAAACATTAGGAAATTGTGCAACCTCATAAAATAAGTTTAAAACACGTTAAGCTGATATTACATTGGATTGTGTGGATTTACACTTATTTTACATATTGAAACTCCCCCAAGTCTTTCCTTGACCCAAAGCAGATTGACTATTGGGATGGTCTAGAACTCGAACCCCAACCCGAGTTTGAGTTGGATTTTATGAGTTTGTTCGAACTCTGTTTTTTCGGACACCTTGAACTACGAATTTTCGGACTTTTCAAACTCGTGGACTTTTTTTTGCATAATTATTGTAACTTCGAGGATTCTCCAATTTTCAAATTGATAACCCTAGAATGTGGCATTCGCTAACCCTCGAATTCAGCAATATCCTCGACTTTAGGTAACCCTTGAATTTGATGATAACCCTTGACTTTATCACTTCATAACCCTAGAATGCGGGGGTTCTCTAACCCTTGAATTTGGCAATAACCCTTGACTTTAGTGATCCATAACCCTGGAATGCGATGTTCAGTAACCCTTGAAGTCGGCAATAACCCTTGACTAAAGCACTCCATAACCCTTGAATGCGGCGTTTGGTAACCCTTGAATTTGGCAATAATTATTAACTTTAGCGTTCCATAACTCTCAAATGCGGTGTTTGCTAACCTTTAAATGTGGTGGTAACCCTTGAATGTGGCATTCGCTAACCCTCGATATGGCAGTTGATTTTAGTAACCATTAAAAATTCAATGCGGAAGCTGGAAAATAGCTTGATCATGAGGAAAGTTAGTATTTAAACAAGTTTTGGTCATATGTACACGTTGTTCAGACCCTTTTCCAGGTCCCAAAGACATTTACAGTAAGTAACTATTTTTATTTTAATCATATTTTATCAGAACTTTTCAAACTATTTGTCCCTATTGACTTCAATGGTCCGTTTTCAAACTATTAAACTTTTACTGTTCAAAAGTTTGAAAACGACCTGAACTTTATAATATATAAACGAACTATAATTAGTTGACTATAAAAAGTTTATACTAACTGGAAGGCTTAAGTAGCAGGGACGTAACAACAGGGGGACCCAGGAGCCAATGGGACCCCATCTTCATATTTTTCCTATGACAGATATAGCCTCCTCCCAGAAAACCACTGTAGATGAAACATAGATAGTTTTGCTGAGGGGCCCAGAGATTTCTAGTTACGCCACTGTTAGGTAGAATAGTGTGAAAAGAGAGTGATTAAAATCATTTTCAAGAGAGAATACAAATTTAGTATATATTCAGGTTGTAAGAAAATCTTTTTAACAGAAAACAAAGTTCTGTCCCTCTTGGTGAAAGTTATGCCTGGTACCCGACCGAACGGCCATTTCAGCTGATCGCACGTGTGTTAGAACCTTTACCTAGTCCACTCCTCTCTATCTCTATTGACAATATGGTCATTAACTCAGTTGAATCTGCATGCTGCCTTGGAGTTATCTCATGTACGGCCTTATAATCTCCCATCTTGACTACTGTAACATTCCGCTACTTGGACTCTCGGCCTGTCATCTCTCTCCTCTCCAGTCTATCTTAAAGGGACAGTTCAGTTGAAATTATCAATATTTTTTAAATTGTTAGTTTGTGTAATGCCTTCTTAATTATTCTACATATTCTCTCCCATTTTGAAAAATCAGTTGATTTCATACCCTTTGCTATTCCCTGTTGTTGACATTAGTGAGCTGATATTTCAGGTTCTAATGATCCTTCTTTTTCCCAGGATGGAATTTTCCTAACAGTAATTAATACTGATTGGCTGTTGGATGGGTCAAACATGCTCAGATCTCTACTGAGCAACTGAATCAACCCAGGCACTGGGTCAAGGGCAAGACCATAACGGTCTCTATTAGGGGTCCTGAAAACAGGAAGTCAGTATTTCGGTTACATTTATTTATACACAGACACAATGCTGAATGGGCAGATTTAGGTCAGTGGGATGAAAAAATACTGCTCTTTTTCATGTATTTGCACTGAACTTCCCCTTTAAACTCGACAGCTTAGATTTTCTCACTCTCCTCCAAAAGAGAACCCGCAACCCCGATACTGCAGTCCATAGGGTGGCTTCCCATCAAACAAAGAATTCAATATGCTTCTTTTAACCTTTAAATCCCTTCACGCTACTGCACCTCCCTACTTATCTTCTCTCTTGGTCCCTTATGTTCCTGGCCGTGCCCTCCATTCCTTGCAAGGAAATCTTCTCTACAAACCCCCAACTAACACTGCTTCCTTCCGTCTTAAACCATTCTCTCTTGCTGCTCCCTACCTATGGAACACTCTCTCTCTCTCACTTTGCCAGTTGACATCCATTAGCTCTTTTTAGCTCTTTTAAATCTGAACTGTTATCCTACATCTCTGAAAAGCTGCTGATTGTTAGCTGCCTGAGCACTTTGTATCCTTTCCCCACTTCTGTATGTTGTATCTGTATGTTGTCCGTCCCACTTGTAAGCTCTTCGGGGCAGGGATCTCTTTCCTAATATGCCAAGGCACACCACACTTATTTTATTTAGATATTTATATATGTATTCTTAGCCTTTGAAACTTTATTTATGTAAATTAAATTTATCTGTATAATAGCTTGCACTTATCCCCGTGTGTATACTATGTATTTTAAAATGTACAGCTCTGCGTACCCAAGTGGCGCTATATAAATAAAATTCTACTTACACACATACTGATCCACACATAACAGGAAAACCCCAGTTTGCGTTTAATTTTCATGACTGTCATTTTGAGTGTTATCATTTTTAATTTACATTGAACATTGTCATCTGTATTCCTAAAGGCAAAGATATTATACTATTTTTGAGTTGCACAGTTGTGCATGAAATAAATAAAAAGGAAAATTTTATTCATTTCATTTTTTATCATACAAGACTTTATTAGTCTGCCCTCTAGCGGCTGCAGATAAATGTAATTAGCCTGTCCTCAAATCAGGTATCCAATCCTCTTCCCTGAAGTTCAGGGTGATATTAATAGTAGATCCCTGACTCCCAGAAATAATATAAAATCCCCCAGAAATTAGATTTTAAATTAAAGTGAGGAGAGTGCTACAGTTCCATAGCTTATTGTAGGAGACAGAGTGACAAAAACACCCATATAAGAATCTGTCTCTCTCCTTCTCTAGGCACTTACCACATGGAAAGGACTTTCCCCTCTTCCCTCCTGTCAATTAACTACTAAGTGATCTGCTTACAAGCCTTAGTAGTAACACACACGCTATTAAGTACTGATGCAGAAATCAGGAAATAAATCTGCAACATTATTGATGATTTTGTCCCAATGTTGCTGATTTCAAATCTTGAAATCAGCAGCTATCTGCTAGTTAGGAATTATGCAATCAACTTACATATTAGTTTTAGTTTTCCTTCAATATAACAATGTATTTAAAGGACAGCAATACCCTCTTAGGGCTCCCCAGCCCACCTCCTGCCATTATGATTACCTAGGGCAAAGATCTAAATTCCTAAGTCCTCACCTCTGGGTTTAAAGGGCATGTCCACCCCCAAAAATATGTTTTGCTGTAGTGTAGAGAGCGCTATCCTGTGTACTTTTGCCATATACTTTCATTATTTTTTTGGAACAGTTATCAAGTTATTTTCATTTTTTTTCCCAGGCCCAGGATGGAATTTCCTAACAGTAATTAATACTGATTGGCTGTTGGATGGGTCAAACATGCTCAGATCTCTACTGAGCAACTGAATCAAACCCAGGCACTGTCAAGGGCAAGACCATAACGGTCTCTATTAGGGGTCCTGAAAACAGGAAGTCAGTATTTCGGTTACATTTTATTTAACAGACACAATGCTGAATGGGCAGATTTAGGTCAGTGGGATGAAAAAATACTGCTCTTTTTCATGTATTTGCACTGAACTCCCCTTTAAACCTCGACAGCTTGATTTTCTCACTCTCCTCCAAAGAGAACCCGAACCACCCGATACTGCAGTCCATAGGGTGGCTTCCCATCAACAAAAGAATTCAATATGCTTCTTTAACCTTTAAATCCCTTCACGCTACTGCACCTCCCTACTTATCTTCTCTCTTGGTCCCTTATGTTCCTGGCCGTGCCCTCCATTCCTTGCAAGGAAATCTTCTCTACAAACCCCCAACTAACACTGCTCCTTCCTCGTCTTAAACCATTCTCTCTTGCTGCTCCCCTACCTATGAAACACTCTCTCTCTCTCTCACTTTGCCAGTTGACATCCATTAGCTCTTTTAGCTCTTTTTAAACTGAACTGTTATCCTACATCTCTGAAAAGCTGCTGATGTTAGCTGCCTGAGCACTTTGTATCCTTCCCCACTTCTGTATGTTGTATCTGTATGTTGTCGTCCCACTGTACTTCGGGCAGGATCTCTTTCCTAATAGCCAAGGCACACCACACTTATTTATTTAGATATTTATATATGTATTCTTAGCCTTTGAAACTTTATTATGTAAATTAATTTATCTGTATAATAGCTTGCACTTATCCCCGTGTGTATACTATGATTTTAAATGTACAGCTCTGCGTACCCAAGTGGCGCTATATAAATAAAATTCTACTTACACACATACTGATCCACACATAACAGGAAAACCCCAGTGGCGTTTATTTTCATGACTGTCATTTTGAGTGTTATCATTTTTAATTCACATTGAACATTGTCATCTGTATTCCAAAGGCAAAGTATTTATACTATTTTTGGTTGCACAGTTGTGCATGAATAAATAAAAAGGAAAATTTTATTCATTTCATTTTTAATCATACAAGACTTTATTAGTCTGCCCTCTAGGCTGCAGATAAATGTAATTAGCCCTGTCCTCAAATCAGGTATCCAATCCTCTTCCCTGAGTTCAGGGTGATTAAATAGTAAGATCCTGACTCCCAGAATAATATAAATCCCCAGAAATTAGATTTTAAATTAAAGTGAGGAGAGTGCTACAGTTCCATAGTTATGTAGGAGACAGAGTGACAAAAACACCCATATAAGAATCTGTCTCTCTCTTCTCTAGGCACTTACCACATGGAAAGGACTTTCCCCTCTTCCCTCCTGTCAATTAACTACTAAGTGATCTGCTTACAGCCTTAGTATAACACACACGCTATTAAGTCTGATAGCAAAATCAGGAAATAAATCTGCAACATTATTTGATGATTTTGTCCCAATGTTGCTGATTTCAAATCTTGAAACAGCGCTTCTGCTAGTTAGGAATTATGCAATCAACTTACATATTAGTTTTAGTTTTCCTTCATATAAACAATGTATTTAAAGGACAGCAATACCCTCTTAGGGCTCCCCGCCCACCTCCTGCCATTATGATTACCTAGGGCAAAGATCTAAATCCTAAGTCCTCACCTCTGGGTTTTAAAGGGCATGTCCACCCCCAAAAATATGTTTTGCTGTATGTAGAGAGAGCGCTATCCTGTGTACTTTTGCCATATACTTTCATTATTTTTTTGGAACAGTTATCAAGTTATTTTCATTTTGTGTTTCTTATGGGTGTATCAATTGATTTCTCTCCTCCTAAGTGGGCAGTGTGCTTGTAGTCTATGGAGATATGTTCCACCAATCAAGAGGGTTTTGCATAATGGTTAAATAGCCCTTTCTCCATTTATTAATTAAACATGCAGAACTGTGCAACTGATTTGCAAGTGCCAACTGGGATTCTGGGATTTTAACCCACTCCCTTCTTCTATAGTTCATTAGAACTACATGATCTGATATTGTTGTGTGCAAGTACATGTTGATTCAGATTGATCAGTTTATCAATGTATATATATATATAAAAAAAAAAGAATAAAAAAAAAAAACAAAAAACAAAACACACACACAACAAAATTACGAAGGCACTCCCAGGTCTGAAACTTTGAATGGCACCCAGGCATTTCCTTGCTTGGAATGGAGTGCTGATCGCTGCTGTTTGCTCTATGTAAGACACAACATTGTTACAAGCAGAGCTGCATTTATTACAGACTGGTTGCTTTTACACTGCAATTATTCACACTCAGCTTTGCTGCATGTGTTCCTGATATCCCTTTGATTGCCATGTTGCTCTCTAGACGGTTTGCAATCATCTCCCTCTGTTCTATTATGGAGATTGTTTTGGTGAAATTGTGGAACCAGATATTCCAATACATCAATAGCTCTTACTCTTACTAGATCCCCTGTTCAATATTTAGTTGGAACGCAAACCAAACTTTTACTGGAATTATTTTTATCTTAGATCAGAAGCCAACTGAGAACTAAATTGAGAGCCTCTGACCTAAGGGCTGCCCATTCAAGCACCCAGCTAATCACTCAATAAGCTTATATCCCGTACATGCCTCAGAACAAAGCTATAACATCTCAGATGAAATGCCAACTAAACTAGCTCTCCTTACTGAACATTCACTATTTGTAGTGACTCCTAAACCCCCCCATATCTGATTGGTCCAAGATCCAAGATCCAATCAGATTTAAGATTGTATCTAGCCCAATCAGATTTTGGGTGTGTGTTTATGAGACACTATAAAACAGCATGAAATCTTCAGAGAAGCAGTTTCTATTCAGCAGTCAAACTAGCAGGTCTTGCCTTTGTATTTGGTTAGAGACTTGCAAGTAGATGCTGGTTCTATAGCTAAATGCCCAAATGAATATTTTTTTTTTTAGTGCCTGGGTTTCATACCTATGGGTTGTATGGGATCTATAAATCACATAAATGTTGTTATAACAGATAAATGCAAATAAGTGTTTGGATTGCGAGTCTGAAATTACTTTCCTTTAGACAAATAGTGACTAACCCAATGCCTATGAGTTGCACTACTAGTTTCACATTCCCTGACAAGTACTCCAAGCAAAGGGCAGATAGGAATGGATAGGGATAGGAATTGTATATTGAAAACTGCAGTGTAAATACAACCAGGTTGTATAATTGCAGCCCTGCAACTTACATTTACTATAATCATCCCCCAAATGAGATATCTGATAACTAAACATATATCCACTTAGAATATAAGCTTATTATCAAATAAAAAATATGCTAACAAATGCAATGTGTTTCTCTATTGCCCCTGTGCACCACATACCAGGACAAAACCAACTTGTACACCTCATTATAGAGAAAATGAATGGTGGCAACTAAGAGTTACTGTTATTTATCTAGTAACTCTTTAGTTGCCACCATCCCGTAGAAGGAAGGACAATGTAAAAAGACCTTTCAAATGCGGCAACAAAAAACAAAGTTTATTGCAAGCACTTTCTGCACAAGTTTACAGGTATAAAAGGACATCTATATGGAAAAAATGTTATCTTTAGATATCCAATCCGAACTATCCTCTGCTTTGGGCAGATTTGCTTAACTAGAATGTTGATGCAAATCAAGTGAATTGCATGATGGGAAATTCCCTTTTCCAATGCTGCCTCTTAGTGATTACTGAGCATGCTTGCCCTCATAGAAACCTTGATGAGGAACAGTTACAGGCAGTAACAAATTACACTAGAAATGGCTCAACATAGAAGCACTGAATAATAGAAAATCAACCACTGTTGGAGGAATTCTGAGGGTTTTTAAATAAACTCCATTTTAAGTGATACATTTCCTACCAGAAAATAAATTCACTATTTTTATAAATGAGAAGTAAAGTAAACCCTTCATTTACACGGACGGCATGCAGCATTTCGCTGGCAGCAAAACATCTGGAAAAAGGACCAAAAACCTTTCATGGGAAAGTAGGCTTAAAGGGACAGTTCAGTGGAAATTCTCATTATTTGTTAAATTGTTAGTTTGTGTAATGCCTTCTTAGTTATTCTACATATTCTCTTCCATTTTGAAAAATCAGTTGATTTCATACCCTTTGCTGTTCCCTGCTGTTAATATTAGTGAGCTGACATTTCAGGTTCTAACGGTCCTTCTTCTTCCCAGGATGCACCTCATCCTTGGAATGTTCCTAACAGTAATTTCTAATGATTGGCTGTTGGATGGGTTAAACATGCTCAGATCTCTACTGAGCAACTGAATGAACCCAGGCGCTGGGTCAAGGGCAAGACCATAACGGTCTCTACTAGGGGTCGTGCAAACAGAAAGTCAGTATTTCGGTTGCGTTTATTTATACACAGACACTATGCTGAATTGGCAGATTAAGGTCATTGGGATGGAAAAATACTGCTCTTTTTTCTGAAAAGCATATGTATTTGCACTGAACTTCCCCTTTAATCCAATAACTGTATACATGGTAAGAATGGAGTCCAGCAATTTTCTTTCCCACTTCTCATGTTTACACTACAGTGACTCTTGAATGACTTGTTTTTATATAAACACAATCATATTCTGTCGCTAATGTAGATGTTTATTTTGGCAGCTACTTCTAGTTAATGGTTAGTATGTTTATCAATTTGCTCCATGTAAAACAATATAAAAATTATAAATGTGGTAAATATACCACATTCCCAAGTCTAGATAATTGACTTACTGTATCTTGCTTTTTCTTGTTCAGTTTATGTTTTGTGTACAAAATAGTCAAAGTAATAATTCAGTAGAAACAGAAATCTGTTTACCCAGACAGCATTACTTTCTTAAAGGTAAATAATATCTCTTAACATATTTACATGTCCAGACTAGCAGCTGTGCTGTGCTAGTGTACTAAAGTTAACTTGCCTTGGCACTAAATATACAGCTGCTTTTAAAATATTCCAAACATTTAAAGGGACAACCAGATTTTACATAGTATTAATATATTGATACATATAATATTTAATAAAATTAAACAATAAATCCTGCCATACACATGGTCCATATAGCACAAATCTCAACCAGACTTACCTAATAATGGAAAGGTGTGGGGAACAAGACAACTGAACACTGCCGTTGGCATCTTTGTTGGTCAGGACCAACAGAAAGTTCCCGTCAGACAGTATTGACTCCCTTTTCTGTACTCCCAGTACTGTGTATCTCTAAGAGATTTGTCGCTAACAGATTTTGCTGCATTTATTTAAGAGAGACGCAAGTGGGATTTAATAATGTCCTTTTGTTTCAGTCTTCATACGCAGTCAGACCCGCAATGGCACTTCTGTAAGGCATTAAGAATGGGCAATGAAAGAAAAATGCCAACATACTGTACTCATAGCCAATAATTACACTTGGGCAGCACGGTGGCTCAGTGGTTAGCACTGATGATTTGCAATGCTGAGGTCTCCACCCTTGGACACATCTGCAAGGAGTTTGTATGTTCTCCCCGTGCTTGCATGGGTTTCCTCCGGGCACTCCGGTTTCCCCCATAATCATAAAGACATACTGATAGGTTGTATGTGTACATAAAGTGATTAGATTGTAAGCTCTTCGGGGCAGTGCATGATGTCAATTAAGTAAATAATTGTAAAGCGCTGCGGAATATGTAAAAAAATAAAATACATACAATTACACTTCTATCTTCAGTAGTGTGGATAAAACATTTACAGGGAAATTTATCCAGAGCCACAATAGATCCAGGAAATCTCCCTTTCCTATAAATTAAAATTTAAGCTTTAGGGTCTGGTAAGTCTTTTCAGGGGCATCTTTGTAGAAATTGAGTAAAGCAAAATTGGGTTTTGGGAGGGGGGGGGGAGTGTGTGTGTGCTGAACCTAAAACTAATATTTTATATAATATTTTATGGCTGGACAAACTTGCCTTCCGTTCTTCAATCAATGCATGTGGAGTCAGGAACGAAGATAGAACAAACTTACCTTTAACGCGATCCTCTGCAGCAACACTGACAGTTCCTGATCACTTCCTGGTTTAGATTAACTATAGCGGGTATGCACGATAATGCGTGCTATAGTTAAAAAGAACCAGGAAGCTGTTGGGAATTTCAGTTTTGCTGCGGAGGATTGCATGAAAGGTAAGTTGCTCAGGCTCCAAAGGATCCAATTTAAGCTGCCCCTCTGCTCTGGAACTCTCTTCCTCGCTTTATACATCACTGACCATCACTTCAAATCTTCAAACGTAACCTCAAAACTCACCTCTTCAGGCAAGGTTACAATTTGGACATGAACAATTCAACCCCTCTTACTGACCCACTGTTGGTACGCTAGTTATACTCCACTGACAACTTAGTTACAGCCTACTAATCTGCTTTCATCCACATTAGAGATGTCCAAACTTTTGAAAATCCGTTCCGCTCGAGGATCTCCGAAAAATCCGCAAATTTTGCATTAAAGTCAATGGGGGGCAAATTTCGGAAATTTCTGCCAAAAATAAGGGTTTAAATAGCAGTGGTGACTTACTGATAAAAGGCATGTCCACCCCCAAAACTAAAATTTAAACCTTCTAAACTTCTACTGGCCCCACTGTGCAGTGTTTAAAAACCCTTACCTTACTGATAAAAGTGGCCATGAGCCTCAAGCTTTCATACCTTCATTAGGTGGCGCACAATAGTTCTACCCAGTAAACCTCTACTGGCTATGTCCTAAAATGGGCATGATGTAGGCACAGTCCCCACTTATAATATTAATTTTTATTATTATGCCTATAACCTTGCCCTTTGATAGAGGGCAGAATATTTTCATTTTATTCTTAGAATCCCATAATGAATCCTGATGGAACTGTAACACTGCAGCTATACCCTCATATTATATTTCATGTAAGTAAAGTCTATACAGTTGAGGTGAAATGGAAGCTCAATTTTTATGTTTGCAAGCAACTGCCTCTTCTACACCAAGCCAATAAGAAACTACATCTCACTAGCAATTCATTTTTTATATTAATTATAGAAAAATAACATTGGATTATAGAGAAAGACTTATAATTGAGATGGAAGCTGCAGACTCTGAACTTAACATGTGAATGGTGTATACTACAATATACATTCCTATGAAATCTATTATATTGTTCAAGGTAAAAGAAAGCTGATTGCTTCCCAGAAGCACCTGGTACAATATGGCATAATGAGTGATAAACACATACACAGGCCTTCTGTCTGGTACTTTCATATGGCCACACCTTGACACCATATTTTTATATTTTCATGTATATTCACTATAACATTCAGAAGCCCTAAACATCACATGCTTAATGAGAAGCTATGTGTGGCAATTCAGGGAACTGACGGATTTCTGACTTTTTCAGATCCGCCGAACTCTATCGAGAATTCGTACACGTTTGAGAATTTTCAGATTTAAATTCTGGCACTGGACAATGTTTTTAAGATTTAAAGCATTGATTCATGTTTCCCAAGACATTTCCCAGGTCCCTGAGACATGTACAGTAGGTAACCATTACTGTTTATACCTTCAGATTAGGCAGAACTTTCAGATTTTTACTCCCTTTGACTTTTGGATTTTTCCGAAAATACGCATCTGCAAGCAGTGAGTTCGGCCATCTCTATTCCTAATATGATCACCAAGATCAGGCAGCCACATTTCATGTTATTAATTTAGAAAGATTTAAAGGGACAGTTCAGTGGAAATTATCAATATTGTTAAATTGTTAGTTTGTGTAATGCCTTCTTAGTTTTCTACATATGCTCTTCCATTTTGAAAAATCAGTTGATTTCACACCCTTTGCTGTTCCCTGCTGTTGACATTAGTGAGTTGACATTTCAGGCTCTAACGGTCCTCTTCTTCCCAGGATGCACCACTTCCTTGGAATGTTCCTAACAGTAATTTCTACTGATTGCTGTTGGATGGTTCAAACATGCTCAGATCTCTATCTGAGCATCTGAATCAACCCAGTCCAAGGGCAAGACCATAACGTCTCTACTAGGGGTCCTGCAAACAGGAAGTCAATATTTCGGTTGCATTTATTTAAACACAGACAAAATGCTGATTTGTAGATTAAGGTCATTGGGATGAAAAAATGCGCTCTTTTTTTTTTTTGAAAAGTACATGTATTTGCTCTGAACTTCCCCTTTATAACATTGTAGAAAATAAAGTCAAAGATATCACTTTTAAGATATTAAAATTCTTTTCACACAAAGTTTGCAAAATGCAAGATTACAAATGCATTTTGGGTTTTTTTTGGCCTGTGGGTTCCATCCTATTTCTGAAAATTACATGGGATGTTACCCTACCACAAACTGGAAAAGTTAATATAGCAGTAACAGGCATACTGCACTATTATTGGCAAAGGCCTACATTTTATTGCAATTGTTCTTGTCTAGCACAGATTTTGGTGATATGTGATATTCTTTTGGGAAGAGCCTCAATTTTAGACTAAATACCATCTACTGCTTTGGGATCATACTATTGTGCCTAACTCACAGTACACACATGTAAAAGTGAAACAGTGGTGCCTAACATATGGCCTGATTGTGTGTATATATGCATATCTTGTACTCTCCACAAGAGGGATAACATTGTTATGTTAAATTGGCAAAGGACATCAATGGAGAAATTTAATATCACTAACAGGAGTGACTTACCTTGAAGCAATGCAGTATGCCTTTACGTCGGATCAAGGCAAGGTAAACACTCCTTTTTGTGTTCCCTTTATGGGCCCATATAATGCCCTGTTAAGTTTGTGCTACAAGGTAATGTGAAACTTAACTAATTGGTATATGTTGTATCAGGAGTGCTGTGCTATTTCCAAAAACATTAGGAAATTGTGCAACCTCATAAAATAAGTTTTAAAACACGTTAAGCTGATATTACATTGATTGGGTGGATTTACACTTATTTTACATATTGAAACTCCCCAAGTCTTTCCTTGACCCAAGCAGATTGACTATTGGGATGGTCTAGAACTCGAACTCGAACCCCAACCCGAGTTTGAGTTGATTTTATGAGTTTGTTCGAACTCTGTTTTTTTCGGACACCTTGAACTACGAATTTTCGGACTTTTCAAACTCGTGGACTTTTTTTCCATAATTATTGTAAATTCGAGGATTCTCCAATTTTCAAATTGATAACCCTAGAATGTGGCATTCGCTAACTCTCGAATTCAGCAATATCCTCGACTTTAGCGCTCCCTAACCCATCAAATTAGGTAACCCTTGAATTTGATGATAACCCTTGACTTTATCGCTTCATAACCCTAGAATGCGGGGGTTCTCTAACCCTTGAATTTGGCAATAACCTTGACTTTAGTGATCCATAACCCTGGAATGCGATGTTCGTAACCCTTGAAGTCGGCAATAACCCTTGACAAGCACTCCATAACCCTTGAATGCGGCGTTTGGTAACCCTTGAATTTGGCAATAATTATTAACTTTAGCGTTCCATAACTCTCAAATGCGGTGTTTGCTAACCTTTAAATGTGGTGGTAACCCTTGAATGTGGGCATCCGCTAACCCTCGATACGGCAGTTGATTTTAGTAACCATTAAAATTCAATCGGAAGCTGGAAAATAGCTTGATCATGAGGAAAGTTAGTATTTAAACAAGTTTTGGTCATATGTGCACGTTGTTCAGACCCTTTTCCAGTCCCAAAGACATTTACAGAGTAACTATTTTTATTTTAATCATATTTTATCAGAACTTTTCAAACTATTTGTCCCTATTGACTTCAATGGTCCGTTTTCGAACTATTAAACTTTACTGTTCAAAAGTTTGAAAATGAACTGAACTTTATAATATATAAACGAACTATAATTAGTTGACTATAAAAAGTTTATACTAACTGGAAGGCTTAGTAGCAGGGACGTAACAACAGGGGGACCCAGGAGCCAATGGGACCCCATCTTCATATCTTTCCTATGACAGATATAGCCTCCCCCAGAAAACCACTGTGGATGAAACATAGATAGTTTTGCTGAGGGGCCCAGAGATTTCTAGTTAGACGCCACTGTTAGGTTAGAATAGTGTGAAAAGAGTGATTAAAATCATTTTCAAGGAGAATACAATTTTAGTATATATTCAGGTTGTAAGAAAATCTTTTTAACAGAAAACAAAGTTCTGTCCCTCTTGGTGAAAGTTATGCCTGGTACCACCCGACCGAACGGCCATTTCAGCTGATCGCACGTGTGTTAGAACCTTTACCTAGTCCACTCCCCTCTTCTCTATTGACAATATGGTCATTAACTCAGTTGAATCTGCATGCTGCCTTGGAGTTATCTCATGTACAGCCTTATAATCTCCCATCTTGACTACTGTAACATTCCGCTACTTGGACTCTCGGCCTGTCATCTCTCTCCCTCTCCAGTCTATCTTAAAGGGACAGTTCAGTTGAATTATCAATATTTTTTTAATTGTTAGTTTGTGTAATGCCTTCTAGTTATTCTACATATTCTCTCCCATTTTGAAAAATCAGTTGATTTCATACCCTTTGCTATTCCTGTTGTTGACATTAGTGAGCTGATATTTCAGGTTCTAATGATCCTTCTTTTTCCCAGGATTGGAATTTTCCTAACAGTAATTAATACTGATTGGCTGTTGGATGGGTCAAACATGCTCAGATCCTACTGATCAACTGAATCAACCCAGGCACTGGGTCAAGGGCAAGACCATAACGTCTCTCTATTAGGGGTCCTGAAAACAGGAAGTCAGTATTTCGGTTACATTTATTTATACACAGACACAATGCTGAATGGGCAGATTTAGGTCAGTGGGATGAAAAATACTGCTCTTTTTCATATTTGCACTAAACTTCCCTTTAACCTCGACAGCTAGATTTTTCTCACTCTCCTCCAAAAGAGAACCCAACCCCGATACTGCAGTCCATAGGGGGTGCTTCCCATCAAACAAAGAATCAATGCTTCTTTAACCTTTAAATCCCTTCACGCTACTGCACCCTCCCTACTTATCTTCTCTCTTGGTCCTTATGTTCCTGGCCGTGCCCTCCATTCCTTGTAAGGAAATCTTCTCTACAAACCCCCAACTAACACTGCTTCCTTCCGTCTTAAACCATTCTCTCTTGCTGCCCCTACCTATGAACTCTCTCTCTCTCTCTCGCTTTGCCAGTTGACATCCATTAGCTTTTTTAGCTCTTTTAAATCTGAACTGTTATCCTACATCTCTGAAAAGCTGCTGATTGTTAGCTCCTGAGCACTTTGTTTCCTTCCCCACTTCTGTATGTTTGTATCTGTATGTTGTCCGGGGCAGGATCTCTTTCTATATGCCAAGCACACCACACTTATTTTCTATATAAATATATATATGTATTCTTAGCCTTTGAAACTTTATTTATGTAAATTGAATTTATCTGTATAATGGCTTGCACTTATCCCCGTGTGTATACTATGTATTTTAAAATGTACAGCTCTGCGTACCCAAGTGGGCGCTATATAAATAAAATTCTACTTACATACATACTGATCCACAACTAACAGGAAAACCCCAGTTTGCGTTTAATTTTCATGACTGTCATTTTGAGTGTTATCATTTTTAATTCACATTGAACATTGTCATCTGTATTCCTAAAGGCAAAGATATTATCCTATTTTTGGGTTGCACAGTTGTGCATGAAATAAATAAAAAGGAAAATTTATTGATTTCATTTTTTATCATACAAGACTTTATTAGTCGCCCTCTATGGCTGCAGATAAATGTAATTACCTGTCCTCAAATCAGGTATCCAATCCTCTTCCCTGAAGTTCAGGGTGATTTAATATAGATCCCTGACTCCCAAAATATATAAAATCCACCTGAAATTAGATTTTAAATTAAGTGAGGAGAGTGCTACAGTTCCATAGCTATTGTAGGAGACAGAATACAAAAACACGCATATAAGAATCGGTCTCTCTCCTTCTCTAGGCACTTACCACATGGAAGGACTTTCCCCTCTTCCCTCCTGTCAAGTAACTACTAAGTTCTGCTTACAAGCCTTAGTAGTAACACACACGCTATTAAGTATCTGATGCAGAAATCAGGAAATAAATCTGCAACATTATTGATGATTTTGTCCCAATTTGTTGCTGATTTCAAATCTTGAAACCCCATCTGCTAGTTAGGATTATGCAATCAACTTACATATTAGTTTTAGTTTTCCTTCATATAACAATGAATTTAAAGGACAGCAATACCCTCTTAGGGCTCCCCAACCCACCTCCTGCCATTATGATTACCTAGGGCAAAGATCTAAATTCCTAAGTCCTTACTTTCGGGGGTTAACTTATCAGTCAGATATCTGTAGTTGCACGTTTGGAAGACCACTGCCACCCAGTTAAGGATTTTTCCAATGGAAAAACGCACTTTGTGCTGAGCACATTTTCTCATTGCTTAGGCCCTGGACTGATAAGGGTGGAGCTATAAGTGGGCAATGATTAGAGAAAAATTGAATCTTTAACAACAGATTTAACCCAGGGTTGGTAGTCTTAATGGGAGGGGGGGGGCAGGTCAGGTCAGGTGGGTATTCTTGTCCGTAAAATCTGCTAAAATCGGCATTTTAATGATATTTTTAGAACTAAAATATTTTTTTCTTGTTCAATTAATCAAATGGAACCTTTTGTTAAGTGTACTAACTCAACATAGAAGCACTGAATAATAGAAAATCAAACCACTGTTTGGAGGAATTCTGAGGGTTTTTAAATACTCCATTTTAAGTGATACATTTCCTACCAGAAAATAAATTCACTATTTTTTATAATGAGAAGTAAAGTAAACCCTTACATTTACACGGACGCATGCACATTTCGCTGGCAGCAAACCATCTGGAAAAAGGACCAAAAACCTTTCATGGGAAAGTAGGCTTAAAGGGACAGTTCAGTGGAAATTCTCTTATTTGTTAAATTGTTAGTTTGTGTAATCCTTCTTAGTTTATTCTACATATTCTCTTCCATTTTGAAAAATCAGTGTATTTCATACCCTTTGCTGTTCCCTTCGTTAATATTAGTGAGCTGACATTTCGGTTCTAACGGTCCTTCTTCTTCCCAGGATGCACCACTTCCTTGGAATGTTCCTTACAGTAATTTCTACTGATTGGCTGTTTGGATGGGTTAAACATGCTCAATCTCTACTGAGCAACTGAATCAACCCAGGCGCTGGGTCAAGGGCAAGACCATAACGGTCTCTACTAGGGGTCGTGCAAACAGAAAGTCAGTATTTCGGTTGCGTTTATTTATACACAGACACTATGCTGAATTGGCAGATTAAGGTCATTGGGATGAAAAATACTGCTCTTTTTTTCTAAAATATGTATTTGCACTGAACTTCCCCTTTAATCCAATAACTTATTACATGGTAAGATGGAGTCCAGCAATTTCTTTCCAGTTCTCATGTTTACACTACAGTGACTCTTAATGACTTTTGTTTTATATACACAATCATATTCTGTCGCTAATGTAGATGTTTATTTTGGCAGCTACTTCTAGTTAATGGTTAGTATGTTTATCAATTTGCTCCATGTAAAACAATATAAAAATTATAAATGTGGTATATACCACATTCCCAAGTCTAGATAATTACTTACTGTATCTTGCTTTTTCTTGTTCAGGTTATGTTTTGTGTACAAAATAGTCAAAGTAAATTTCAGTAAAACAGAATCTGTTTACCACGGACAGCATTACTTTCTTAAAGGTAAATAATATCTCTTAACATATTTACATGTCCAGACTAGCAGCTGTGCTGTGCTAGTGTACTAAAGTTAACTTGCCTTGGCACTAAATATACAGCTGTTTTTAAAATATTCCAAACATTAAAGGACAACCAGATTTTACATAGTATTAATATATTGATACATATAATATTTAATAAAATTAAACAATAAATCCTGCCATACACATGGTCCATATAGCACAAATCTCAACCGACTTACTAATAATGGCAAGGTGTGGGGAACAAGACAACTGAACACGGCCGTTGGCATCTTTGTTGGTCAGGACCAACAGAAAGTTCCGTCAGACAGTATTGACGCCCTTTTCTGTACTCCCAGTTACGTGGTATCTCTAAGAGATTTGTCGCTAACAGATTTTGATGCATTATTTAAGAGAGACGCAAGTGGATTTAATAATGTCCTTTTGTTTCAGTCTTCATACGCAGTCAGACCCGCATGGCACTTCTGTAAGGCATTAAGAATGGGCAATGAAAGAAAAATGCCAACATACTGTACTCATAGCCAATAATTACACTTGGGCAGCACGGTGGCTCAGTGGTTAGCACTGATGCTTTGCAATGCTGAGGTCTCCACCCTTGGACACATCTGCAAGGAGTTTGTATTTTTCCCCGTGCTTGCATGGGTTTCCTCCGGGCCACTCCGGTTTCCCCCATAATCATAAAGACATACTGATAGGTTGTATGTGTACATAAAGTGATTAGATTGTAAGCTCTTCGGGGCAGTGCATGATGTCAATTAAGTAAATAATTGTAAAGCGCTGCGGAATATGTAAAAAATAAATACATACAATTACACTTCTATCTTCATTAGTGTGGATAAAAATTTACAGGAAATTTATCCAGAGCCACAATGATCCAGGAAATCTCCCTTTCCTATAATTAAAATTTAAGCTTTAGGGTCTGGTAAGTCTTTTCAGGGGCATCTTTGTAGAAATTGTGTAAAGCAAAATTGGGTTTTGGGAGGGGGGGGGGAGTGGTGGTGTGCTGAACCTAAAACTAATATTTTATAATATTTTATGGCTGGACAAACTTGCCTTCCGTTCTTAAATCAATGCATGTGGAGTCAGGAACGAAGATAGAACAAACTTACCTTTAACGCGATCCTCTGCAGCAACACTGACAGTTCCTGATCACTTCCTGGTTTAGATTAACTATAGCGGGTGCACGATAGCGTGCTATAGTTAAAAAGAACCAGGAAGCTGTTGGGAATTTCAGTTTTGCTGCGGAGGATGGAAATAAGTTGCTCAGGCTCCAAAGGATCCAATTTAAGCTGCCCCTCTGCTCTGGAACTCTCTTCCTCGCTTTATACATCACTGACCATCACTTCAAATCTTCAAACGTAACCTCAAAACTCACCTCTTCAGGCAAGGTTACAATTTGGACATGAACAATTCACCCCCTCTTACTGACCCACTGTTGGTACGCTAGTTATACTCCACTGACCACTTAGTTACAGCCTACTAATCTGCTTTCATCCACAAGAGATGTCCAAACTTTTGAAAATCCGTTTCCGCTCGAGGATCTCCGAAAATCCCGCAAATTTTGCATTAAAGTCAATGGGGGGCAAATTTCGAATTTCTGCCAAAAATAAGGGTTTAAATGCAGTGGTGACTTACTGATAAAAGCATGTCCACCCCAAAACTAAATTTAAACTTCTACTGGCCCCACTGTGCAGTGTTTAAAAACCCTTACCTTACTGCTCAGCTCTTTATGGTTCTCTTGCAATGTCTGTTGAAAGTCCTAGAAATTAAAGAGTAGGATCCATTTCTAGTGTAATTTGTTACTGCCGTGTAACTGTTCCTCATCAAGGTTTTCTATGAGGGCAAGCATGCTCAGTAATCACTAAGAGCAGCATTGGAAAAGGGATTTCCAATCATGCAATTCACTTGATTTGCATCAACATTCTAGTTAAAGCAAATCTGCACACAGCAAGATAGTTCGGATTGGATATCTAAAGATAACATTTTTTCCATATAGATGTCCTTTTATACCTGTAAACTTGTGCAGAAAGTGCTTGCAATAAACTTTGGTTTTTGTTGCCGCATTTGAAAGGTCTTTTTACATATGTCCTTCCTTCTACGGGAATGGTGGCAACTAAAGAGTTACTATGATAAATAACATAGTAACTCTTTAGTTGCCACCATTCATTTTCTCTATAATGAAGTGTACAAGTTGGTTTTGTCCTGGCTATGTGGTGCACAGGGGCAATAGAGAAACACATTGCATTTGTTAGCATATTTTTTATTTGATAATAAGCTTATATTCTAAGTGGATATATGTTTAGTTATCAGATTATCTCATTATTGGGGGATGATTATAGTAAATGTAAGTTGCAGGGCTGCAATTATTACAACCTGGTTGTATTTACACTGCATGTTTTCAATATACAATTCCTATCCCTATCCATTCCCTATCTGCCCTTTGCTGTTTGCGAGTACTTGTCAGGGAATGGTGAAACTAGTAGTGCAACTACATAGGCACTTGGGTTAGTCACTATTTTGCTAAAGGAAAGTAATTTCAGACTCTGCAATCCAAACACTTATTTGCATTTATCTGTTATAACAACATTTATGTGTATTTATAGACTCCTATACAACACCATAGGTATGAAACCCAGGCACTAAAAAAAAAATATTCATTTGGGCAGTCTAGCTATAGAACCAGCCATCTACTTGCAAGTCTCTAACCTAAATACAAAGGCAAGACCTGCTAGTTTGACTGCTGAATAGAAACTGAGCTTCTCTGAAGATTTCATGCTGTTTTATAGTGTCTCATAAACACACACCCAAAATCTGATTGGGCTAGATACAATCTTAAATCTGATTGGATCTTGGATCTTGGACCAATCAGATATTGGGGGTGGGTTTAGGAGTCACTACAAATAGTGAATGTTCAGTAAGGAGAGCTAGTTTCAGTTTTGCATTTCATCTGAGATGTTATAGCTTTGTTCTGAGGCATGTACTGGGATATAAGCTTATTGAGTGATTATGGCTGGGTGGCTTGAATGGGCAGCCCTTAGGTCAGATGGCTCTTAATTTAGTTCTCAGTATTTGGCTTTCTGTATCTAAGATAAAAATAATTCCAGTAAAAGTTTGGTTTGCTGTTCCAACTAAATATTGAACAGGGGATCTGAGTAACAGAGCTATTGATGTATTGGAATATCTGGTTCCACAATTTCACCAGAAACAATCTCCAATAATAGAACAGAGGGAGATGATTGCAAACCAGTCTAGAGAGCAACATGGCAATCAAAGGGATATCAGAAACACATGCAGCAAAGCTGAGTGTGAATAATTGCAGTGTAAAAGCAACCAGTCTGTAATAAATGCAGCTCTGCTTGTAACAAATGTTGTGTCTTACTATAGAGCAAACAGCAGCGATCAGCACTCCATTCCAAGCAAGGAAATGCCTGGGTGCCATTCAAAAGTTTCAGACCTGTGAGTGCCTTCGTAATTTCTGTGTGTGTGTGTGTGTGTGTGTGTGTGTGTGTGTGTGTGTGCGTGCGTGCGTGCGTGCGTGCGTGCGTGCGTGCGTGTGTGTGTATATATATATATACCATTGATAAACTGATTCAATCTGACATCAACATGCTACTTGCACACAACAATATCAGATCATGTAGTTCTAATGACTATAGAAGAAGGGAGTGGGTTAAAATCCCAGAATCCCAGTTGGCACTTGCAAATCAGTTGCACAGATTCTGCATGTTTAATTAATAAATGGAGAAAGGGCTATTTTAACCATTATGCAAAACCCTTCTGATTGGTGGACATATCTCCATAGACTACAAGCACACTGCCCACTATAGGAGGAGAGAAATCAATTGATACACCCATAAGAAACACCAAAATGAAAATAACTTGATAACTGTTCCAAAAAAATAATGAAAGTATATGGCAAAAGTACACAGGATAGCGCTCTCTACACTACAGCAAAACATATTTTTGGGGGTGGACATGCCCTTTAAATATTCTTGGTGTATTAATATTATAATGAATCGAATCCCGGTTACGAAACAAACCTGTTAATGAGCCTGGTGGGCTCCTGGTCTCAGATTTCCTGGTGGGCCCAAACAGTCCATTCCAATGGCTATATAGAAAAAAAACCCAGCCCATGATGTACTTTGTCAAGGATAAATACTAAATAGTATTATCAGGGCCGGATCTACCACTGGGCACAGTAGGCACGCGCCTAGGGGCACCTGAGGTTGGAGGGGTGGCTGTCAATCTTCTCCCAGCAATCCAACCCCTTATAGTCTATTTTCTTCCCCCAAAAAGAGAAAATGGGTGTGGTTTATGGGTGTGGTCTATGTTTAGGGGTGGGGTTAAGGGCACCAGGCTCTTTGGGCCTATAGGCTCCTACGGTGTAAATCCGGCCCTGAGTATTATATAATATATATAATTTCTGTGGCAGTCATACTTAAAGGGTAACAAGTCAAAAAACTAATTTAATCAATCATCATTCATGGTCATTCAGGCAGTCCTCGGGTTACAAACCAAACCTACACATACTGCAGGCTTGTTCTAAAAAGGACATGTCCAGTCCAAAACAAACTTTAGCTAATAATGTAGATTACCCCCCCAAATCTAGGTTTTGCATTACTAACTTATGCCAAAGATGCTCCTGAACTTTCTTACCTGACCCAGTCCCTCGCCATCTAGGTGCCACCCCCTGCTCCTGTTTCACGCAAAAACAGGAGCAGGGGGCTTCTGCACTGACAGACACTCCACTTCCTGGTTGTGGCTGTCATTAAAGACGCACTTAAAAAGTGAACTATTGCTTTAATGTATTGATTGAAATGAAGACAGGGAGGTTAAGGAACTATGCCTTACCTTCCGTTTTTCAATCAATATCTCAGGAGCCAGGGACAAAAATAGCAGAAACTTACCTTTGCACAATCCACGTAGCAGAACTGACAGGTTCTGACCGCTTCCTGGTTCTAATCAACTATCACACGTGTAAAAAGGGGGTGTGGTCTAACACTGCACATACACACAGTTACTTCATCCAGTTCTTAACAGGCTTTGATTTACTTTAACAGAGTTTACTAAAATGGCATTTTATAGTTTATTGGTGTTTTTAGGGGGTTGTTTTCAGATTCTGGAGTATACAAAATTGGGTTTAGTTCTCCTTTAATGCTGGGAAAATCAGGAAGTACCTGGGGGGAAAATTTACAGTTGAGAAGGGGGGCCTATTAATGCAGGCAGACTGGTCACATGACTTCAAGCTGGTCACATGGCTGAAAACAGGAAGAGTTTAAGCAGGAAGTAATATTGCTGAGCCTTTCCAGCAATAACTTCTCACAAATGTTATCTAGAGATGTGATTTATTTTGTTATCTAGTGGTGTAATAAAAGGCTTTTTATATAATCCTTACTAGTTTGGAAGAATTGGAGACCACAGTTACCCTTTAATTCTAGCTGGTGAACTGGAGGGCTAACTTGACAGTGGCTGATGAACTGGAGAGCTGGCCTAACTGTCACTGCTGAACCAAACCTTCCAGCCCCCCAGTATAACAGACACTGTTAGGTTCACCAGATACTGTTATGGAGGTGGGCAAAGTGTGGGGAGGTAGGTGTGGTGGGCTAACGAATACTGGCTGATAAACTGGAGGGCTGACTTGACAATGGCTGGTGAACTGAAGGGCTGTCCTAAATGTGGCTGTTGAACCGAAACCTCCAGACCCACAGTTCAGCAGATACTGTTAGGTCAGCCCTCCAGTTCATCAGCCAGATACTGTTTGGTCAGTCCTCCAACTCAGCAGACACTTTTAGGTCAGTCCTTCAGTTCACCTGCCACTGTTAGATCAGCCCTTCAGTTTACTAGCCACTATTAGATCAGCCCTCCAATTAACCAGCAAGTTTTGACATAAAAGTGGCTGGTGAACTGCAGGGCTAACTTAAATGAACACTAAACAGATTTCATGGACTTCGTTAAGTACATGAAATCTGTATCTATTATTCGCAGGGAGGTGAGAATGCTTATCCCCACCTCCCTGTAAATAATAGAACATTGAGGAACACTGCAACACTTACCTTAATAATGCTCCACTACCTCAGCTGTCAGGTGCACCTATCTTCGGTGCATGAGTGCCAAAACAAAAGATAGGCGCGATCGAGACACTATTAGGACAGCTATTGAGCAGGGGGTACCTAACTTATCCTAAAAGGATTTCATGCTAGGTGCCACGGCTGCAGAGAATAGATTGTGATGGATCCTTGTTGAGGTTGAGGCAGATACAGGCCCCGGATGAATCACTGACTGCTTCTGCTCTTCAGTTTCCTGGACTTTGAAAAGGCATCGCAGGAGAACCATTTGGAGCAGAGATGTAAAAAAAAGTAGTTTTTTAAAACTACTGTATGGGGTTAAATTTTAGTTTTGGGGGTGGACATGCCCTTTAAATTGGAGTCTTAAACTTTTCTTTCTATTTCTACATTTATAATTACAATATATGTATGTATGTATATTTTGCAAATATTCCATTTAAGAAAAGCATATTAGCCTTTAACCACCTTATACATGAATGATAGTGGATTTTTTGTACACACCCATAAGAATATCCTTTTGCATCAATATCTAATTTTATATGTGGTTACTAGCCAGGCTTCATTTCCCAGACATTATATTTAATGAACTGGAATCATGTTAAAGGTATGATTTAAACAATATCCATTAACATGTAACATAGATCCTAATTTTATGGGCAGGGAAAAAAATATTTGGGGGTATTATGGCCATAAAATTAGAAAGTAGAAAGTGGCATATCTATTAATAACATGTCTGTGGTGTCATGTAATTTCTGCATCTATTCTAGTTTTATGATCTGAATTTAAAGGACAAGTGAAAATGAACAGGGAATAGGATAAAGGAAATGCAAACATAAATATCAAAACTTTAGGGAACATACTAAAGTTTCTGCAATAAGAGGGGGAAAGGTTTGTCAGTGCTATAAATCTGCAGCAACTCATCAGATGTTAGATCAGTAACTACTGCAGTTCCAGTAGATAAGTTGAATACACAATACCCTAAATGTTAATAGTTATAGTATAGTCCAGATGTGCATAAAATGCTGTTCTGAGGACTTTTGAGATGTACTTTGTTATTTTATTTATTTATTTAAACTGTTTTATAGATATGTTATGTACATGTACAGTACATTATATCACATGATTCTTTACTATGGCTTTTTGTGAATACCAATTAATACCAGTTATTATATGGCCTGTTAATATATTTGTATAGTGATTATATCCTTGTTCAATTGCCGCCTTTTCAGTGTAAACAGCCCTTACTTGCATACTGTAGTCAAGCCCTTCCATTCCCCTTATTAATTTAGTTGCTATTCTCTGAACTTTTTTTCATTTCCCCTTTTTTATATAGGATTCCAAAACTGCACAGCATATTCCAAATGAGGCCTAACCAGTGCTTTCTTAAGAGGGAGAATATTAATTTTCTGTCTTGAATCTTTTCCCCTCTTTATGCAGGACATCTTGCTAGCTCTAGCCATTGATGTCTGACACTGTTTGCTACAGCTGATTGTGACCATAGATATTAAGATTGTGGATCGTACAATCATCGGGACGTATGGACAATCGGCTAATGACTGGCCAATATTTTTTTTTATTGGGCCTTCAAATCTACAAGGGCCCTAATAGTACTGTGATCAGCAGTTTTTAAACAGCTGATCATTCGTACAATCAGCTAACAAAGTCTTATCTAGGACATCAATATTGGTGTGAAGACATCTGTATAGAAAATACTCTGTGCATAGTGACTGAATACTGGGGTCAGGGGCATGGCCAATAGGTGCACATGTTCACAGGGGTCTTTGAAGACTACATAGGATGTCAGTTGTACTGACAACAATATTGAATCCTCCTTAGATCCAGAATGCATGTAAATGTAACTTACTAGAGAAGTATTTTACAATGTATTGGTGTTCTGTGGAGAAAAGCATCAGGATAAGGTTAAGTTTTTCTTTGCAAGTCTCCTAATCATGACACCCAAAAGCAAGGGTAGAGATGTGTCTGCCGGACTACACTCCTAACAGTTGACTAATGATAGGGGTAATGCAGTTGGGTGACATGTAGTTTCCCTGCTTCATGAGAAACTTTGGTGGTTAGTATATCACAAAACCATAATCTTTGTACAATTTTAGGCCTCCAGGAGTATGCCAAGAGAGCATACATACATACCTAAAATTTTGATAGATACACTTAAATGCTTATAACATTGGTTATATGCATACTCATCAACTTTTACAGGTGAAGAAACAGATGGGGCGGAGCCTACCAATGAAACAGCCATGCACTCAGACCGATCAGCCACACCCTAAAATATTATGGCCACACCCACAGAAAGTCCCACCCACCATGGGACTTTTCAGGGATTATTGTGACTCCAGGGCAGACCCTTCAAACCCAATCTGTCCTACCCAAACCGTGATGATTGGAAGGTAAGTATCTGGTAAAGCAGTTGTGTCCAATGTATTACATTGGTATAAAATAAAAAGGTTATTTACCTTATTAGTTGCATTTTTGCATTGTTTAATTATGCAATTAACTTTTGTCTGTTAAAGGATAACTGAATTGCCTCAATGCTTTTTTTTTATAATTGCTTTAAAAAGAGTAAAGGTATGCAGCCTTCCCCATATATTTTTTTCCTGCTTTCGAGCCTCTCTCTGCCTTCAATTAGCCATGCTGTGAAGGGGGTGTAACAATTCTCTCTGCCTCTAACTGTCATTCATAGCTAGAATGGGAGAAAACACTCCTCCACCCATCCTTGATCAGCTTGATTATGTAGGCTGTATCCTAGCAACAGGACATTTCAAGTTTGTTTAACTGGCAGAGAAGGAGGAGAGAGGTTGTAACAGACATTCCCACCAGCCAATGACAAGCGTTATGTTAATCATGGCCCTGGGCCATCTAGGAGGCGGGCTTTTAGCACTCATCTTTGCTGTGTGATATCTAAGAGAGGGCAGCACGGCTGTAAACACGAGTAAGTGATTTCAGCTGCTGGAAGTGTGGACATGTAATTGAGGGATTTTTTTTTGATTTTGTTGTCCTTTAGCTTGATGATCAATAATTAATATCCCGTGTATAACACTATAAAACTAATTGCTGCTTCCTGTTTTACAGGAAATTATATATACAAAGTTAATTTGCTTCCCCAGGAAACAACAAATGTGACATCAAATATTTTGAGTTCTGTTCATGTCTGAAATCACATAGCTCATACTTGTAAGGTCACAGCTAAAGCAATAGTATGCAATGGCTCTCTGATCCCACGTGTCTAAATGTACCAGTTAAGCTTTTCGCTTCATGAGACTGGCACAGAGCCTGTATTGCCAAGGGTCACTTTACGCCTGATAAAAAGGGATACTTTACTACACTGCATTTGTGTCCTCACAAATGCAATGCATTTTTAAAATGCATGGCTTCACGCATTTTTGTATATTGATGTATACAATTTAACTTAGCAAGGCAGAAATGCAAACATACCAAAACTAAACATGTTAAGCATTCTATCAGCCAGATGCACCAAGAGGCGCAGTGGCTGAAAGTGGAGTTAAAAGACACGCTAACCGATGTTTTATCGGTTAGTGTGACTTAAACTCCTTTGTTGCGGCAGCTGCGTGGCTAACGCGAAAGTTAGCCGCAAACGATGTTATATGCTGAAAGCGGCCTTCTATTGCGGCACTTTAAACGCTAGCTAATAGCTGCATTAAAAGTGCCGGAAAAAAAAACAGCAGATAGCGATGCTCCGAGAGCCGCTATCGGCATATAACATCACTGGGCAGTTTGCATCGGGTTGCCGATAGCGGCTCTCAATGCATCGCCCTGTTTGAGTTTTACATACAGAATGCGTCTGTGATAAAAGTGCTGTGCTTCGAAATATGAAAGTAAAAATGCACCTAAATGTACCTCACAAGCAGGGTTGCCATATGTCCCGACTGCAGGGTCAAAATCCTGAATCCCGCAGTCACTTTTCTGCATGATTGTCCTCAGACTCTGCCTATAAATAGATCCAGACCTCTCATTTTAATCGCTGGACTGGTGTCAGGGGAAACAATGTATGCAAGCCGTAACGTACGCAGCACCACTTCCAGACATTTATTAATAGAGTTATAGTTTTGTGTTAAAGGACAACTAGTATCATTACCCCCCAAAACCCCACGTTTTAATCTTACTTCTCCCCAATGCTCCCACGCTGATTTCTAAGAACTTACAAACAGTCGATCCCTCAACAGAAGTCCCACCTCCTCTACTCCTGTTGTGAGCTGGTTACGAGCACGCTTAAGAGCAGAGTGCACTTACAACCACTTGTTCAGTAATGGCTGTCAGCCATTGGCCATGATGTCACCGTTGTGCCCATGACTGACAGTCATTACTAGGAAAAAAGAGGACACAGGGATCAGCTGTTCTTATAACTAAGCATGAAAGCATCGGGGAAAGGTAAGATTAAAACACAGGTGGGGTTTTGGGGGGTAATAATATTAAAAACATTTTTTTGGGCTGTAGTTATCCTTTAAATACATATGGATTATCATTGAATTTGAGTAGAGGGGGGGTAGATTGGCTTCTCATTGTACTGGAGCAGGGGAGGGGGGATTCACCCATTCCTATTTCATTATATATTTATTTCCTAACAATGTGTTGTTAATACATTTGGGAATGGGGGGGGCTTAACCTGCATGGACTGTTGTCTTTTTTCCAAACAAACTATGTAACTTTGTAACCAAGTAATTTACTTTCCATTCAATGACTTTGATCTATCTATCTTTCTATATATATGTCAGGGGAAGACTGGCCCAGTAGCCTCAGGGGCAAATGCCCCCCGGGATGGTCTCCAATGAAAAATTTGGGTTAGTAAAGTTAACAGAAGACTCCTCCTCTGCTGCTGAACTTCTTTTGTTTACTGACACTGGGAGCTGACATGCACCACAGCCTAAACTCCCCCAAATCATTAGCCAGTGTTATCAGCCATCCAGATTATTATTATTCAGTGTTATCAGCCCTCCAGTTCATTACCCAGTATTGTCAGCCCTCCAGATCATTAGCCAGTGTTAAGTCAGCCCTCTATCTATCTATCTATCTATCTATCATATATCTATTATCTATCTATCTATCACTCAATCAATCAATCTGTCTGTCTGTCTATCTATCATACTTTTCCCATTCATTTTCCAACATACATTACATTTTAGGAAGCATTAATAGTTGTTTAACAAATCTAAATCATAAATCTATTACCTGCTGAACTACAGAAGGTTATCAAAGATGATGCTGGAACTAGTGTAAAACAGTTGGTGTGCAATTTAATGTCTGTCATATGGCTTAACAGTGACAGTTTACAGAAAATAATACTTGCTTTTATTGCTATAACTGCACTGCAGTCAATCCATAACCTGTCATTGCATGCAGCTGATAACCTTTTATCTTCAGGCTTAGACTGTTTGCAGTTTAATGGAATTTCCTTAGTTGTTTCAGGAGTTTAACTAAAAAGCAGAATCCAAAGAAAGGGATAACCTATAAAATCCAGATTTGTTTTGACAGTCTTTTCAGCTTGGAATTGTTCTCTTCTTCCCGCAAAGCAACTCCCAGAGAAAGGATCATATAGCCTTCAGCTGGTAACTAAATCTCATGATTCTAAATTAGGTTTGTTAGTCTAATACATGTGAGACCAGCACACTCCTATATACAAGGTATGGAGTCAAAAATGGACAAAATTGATGGAAAACAAAACTGTAATATCAAATTTATCTTGGATGATTTCTCAGTGAATTGAAATGCCCTTATAAAAATATAAAAAGCTTCTATTTAACTAGACCACAACCTGACCATAGATTTCACCTCTCCTTCAATTCCCATAGCTCTGTGGGGCAAATTTTTATTACTTGTCTGTTTAATCATTTTAGAATAAACCAATCAAACTATTGAATTCCAGATGGGGGTGTGTTGTTTCCTCTCCTCCTTAAGTCCATTCTGTATGGGTATGTTCTGTCTGATTATCCATTAAATGTCACAATTAAATGTTTTTTGTTTACAGACCTATCAATGGGGATTATTTTCCTGACTTCCCCCTTAGCCAATATATTTCAGGATTTTATATATATATTATGTTTTTAACATACACATAAAAAAAAAGTTTTTCTATCAATCAAATTGCCCTTTTCAATTCAGAAAGACTTGTCACTTGTGCAATGGCAATTGCTGGCAATAAATACCCAAGAATGTGTCATAATTTATCAGATGAGGAGGTTCAACACAAATTGTCTGCCATGTACAATGCTGTTTAAATGCCTTATTCTGGGCAGTCTCAATAACACTTCTTAACTACAATGCAACCAACACCTTGCATTCAGGAGGTCCCTAACATCTTGCTGTTATATGCTGATTAACTCTACATCAACAGAAGTTTCGGAAAGCAAACTACCAAGCTGTCATTAAAGCATATGTGGATTTTTAGTGTAGCATGCCTTACTCATTTCGGACCCTTCCTGGTCCTTTAATCATTAATCATAAAGCCTATGATTAAGGACTAGGAAGGGTCCAAAACGCGTAACGTGCAAAACTTCTGTTGATGTAGAGTTTATCTGAATGACACCTTAGCGACAGACTTGGGGCTTCAGCACCCAATGGTCAACCAAACTTCTGGGTAAGCGGATATATTGCAAATGCTAAAGCTTAGCCTCTTCTTGAATTGGATTGTATATCAAGCAAAGGGTTTGGGGCTTTTTATTATATGCTGATTGGGACACATTCCAGGGTACTTATATTGCCAACAGATTCTTGTATAAGTCATTCTGAATTGAGAAAGCCATTCGGATGACTAGCGAATCGTCTTAAAGAACTAAACTTCAAGTCGATTTGCTCTAACTGAATACAACAGATAGACCAAGATTCTTGATAATTTGTACTTTGCAATAGATGCTCCTATTAAGAAAATACTTATTCTATGGATAAATTGGGCCGTGATTGTGACATGAAACAGAACAAAATTTTTCCTCCAACTTTTAGGCATAATCAGTCAATTAGAAAGTTTAAACATGCCATTAAATCATAGGTGATTGTTTGGTCTTTAATGGGCCGCACGACCAGTCAAGTGGAATTATTAGCGCTACCACTTTAAGTACCAGGTGCCAGGCAGAGACTCTTTTATAAAATCCCCTGTATTCCAGTAGGCTAGGACCCAAATGAAGAGAGAATCTTTGACATGGTATTTAGTTAACGTATCTCTTTCATTTATCCATAGAGAAAGGCAGGCTTTTAAGCTGCAACAAAATGGTAATTAATATAGTATGTATGCCATTTAACGTGGATATGCACTAGCGTTCTATGGAGGCGAAATATTGGGGGCAAAATGCCCAAGTCAGTGTAAAACCCACTCTATCCTATGTATTATCGGGTTAGCGTGGGTTTTACACTGAGTTTGCGTTGCCTGCACCATTTTTGAGAATGTTCGGAAATAGCTTGTTGCCGGTGATGCAAAACCGCCTTAGTAAAGTTTTGCACTACTATGTTGCGTGAAACTGTACGCCACTGAATAGGAGGCGTTAGCTGGCACACATACCTGTCAGAGATCCCGCAATCTACAAAATCTCGCACAGGGATTTTTGCATCATGGGAATTCGGGAGAAATTATTGCATCGCTTCCTATATGTTTACATTTGGATACTAGAGCCATGCATATCTAGAAAAATCACTGATGTGTATAGCTTATAATGCAGAACGTGACTGATCGGAGAATCCAGTTGCATAATGTTAACTGCTAGATTGTTTTCTCTCCTGTGGAAAATTGAAAATATTTCTAAAAACAAAATGAATTACTAGTAAGTAGAGATGTAATCTGGGGTTCAAATAGAACCCAGTTTCGAATCGAATCTGAGAGTTTCGAAGTCCCGACGAAACTTTCGGAACTCCTGAATTTCACGGAACCCGGATTGTAGAATTTTTGATTTTTATCAAAAATCGAAAGTAGATAATCATCGAAAATCGAAAGTAGACAATTATCGAAAATCGAGAGTAGATAATCATCAAATATTGAAATTAGACAATTTTTGAAACTCGAAAGTAGACGAAAATCGAAAGTAGGCGATTTTTGAAAATCGAAAGTAGACAATTTACGAAGATTGAAACTTGAACTTTAGAATTTTCGGAAAATTTAGAAAATCGAAACTTGAACTTTCGAACTTTCAGAAAGTTTTGAAAATTGAATGAAACTCGACAGTTTCGAACATCTCTACTAGTAAGCATTACATAAAAAAATCCTTTTGCATAATATAATAAATATTTTTTATACTCTCGTTTCAAAAATAGAATTTTGGACTATATTCCTTAGTATTGCTCAGTTTTTAGGCCAATTTCCTTATAAATATTTAAATAAAGGGAAAATGTTTCTATTTTTAAATAAAATTGAGAACACATATAACAACTAACAAAGTTTTGTGCTTCCCTATAAATGTATCTGTTTGTTTCTGTTGTCAATGACAGTACTTAAAGTTGTGTATGTTAAGATGGAATAACACTTTGTGGATTCAGTTAGCCTTGTATTTGGAAGGATATAATCCATTGACTCTGACCCTCACATACATGTCAGTCTCTGACACACTGGTTGCCAGGCACTAGTGTAAACACTTCCTCCAAAACAAAAGGGCACAACATTAAACCCATTCTGTGTGTTTATGTTCCAGCTCTTCATCTCTAGGATTTGTTTATATTTCACCTCTAAAAAAACCTTTTCAATAATTTTCCATGCCCAGCAACTATGTGTTGTTAAAAGTGATGATATAGATATCGGCACATTTCGATGGATCAAGAGCTGCCATCGGCATCTTATATACTAACCTAGGGATGTAAATATGCATGGACGCCTGAAGCATTTGCTCGAGCGCTGTGTCATTCAACCACCTCCCACAATGTGCTTGCAGCTGCGTTGACATGGAGAAAAACAACAGGTTTGGGAAAGAAGGAAGCAATTTACCACCACGCACAATGCGTGCAAGGACCCCAGACCTACCTGTGCATGCACGTCACTTCGTTCAAGCGCATGTATGCACCCAAGACCCACCTGTGCATACGTGCATGGTAAACCTGCAAACACAGCTGCAGCCAGCAGTCTCTACTCCACTCCTCAGCTAGCCTTGTGTTGTAATTTAAAGTGCAAGCCGTCTGCGTGTTGTGCCAGTAGTCAGTGATTCAATTTAAAGTGTCAGAAGTCAGTGTGCTGTGATATATAGTGCCAGAAGCCAGTGTGCTGTAATTCAAAGTGGCAGAAGCCAGTGTGCTGTAATTCAAAGTGCCAGAAGCCAGTGTGCTGTAATTCAAAGTGGCAGAAGCCAGTGTGCTGTAATTCAAAGTGCCAGAAGCCAGTGTGCTGTAGTTTAAAGTGCAAGAAGCCAGTGTGCTCTGAATTCAAGTGCCAGAAGCCAGTGTGCTGTAGTTTAAAGTGCAAGAAGCCAGTGTGCTCTGAATTAAAGTGCCAGAAGCCAGTGTGCTGTAGTTTAAAGTGTCAGAAGCCAGTAGGATGGCCGTTTCGCGGATCCAAACCCGGATCTGCCGCGGATTTATTCCGTTCGCGAACGGCGGATTTTTCCGGATTTTCCCCTTCCGTACTTCCGTACTGCGCTTTTCTCGTATTTTCGAAAATTTTCAAAATTACGAGTTTTCTCGTATTTTCGGGAATTTTCGAAAATACAAGAAAACTCGTAATTTCGAAAATACGAGGATTTCTCTTATTTCCGCAAATATGTATTTGCCAGTGTGCTGTGAATTAAAGTGCCAGAAGCCAGTGTGCTGTGAATTAAAGTAACACTAAACCGAGAAATCAACTCTGTGCCATTCGTTTCTATTATTCACATGGAGGTGAGAACGCTTATTCTCACCTCCCTGTGAATAATAGGACGCTCAGGGGACCTAGAATTTCCTTACCCGCCGCTCCACTCGCAGCCGCTCCTTCCCTGAACAGCTGTTCTCTCCCGATCGCACGCCCTATCTTTTGTATTGGCGTGCATGCGCCTAAGATAGGGCGCGCGGTCGGGACAGAGCGGCTGTTAGTGAAGGAGCGGCTGCGAGTGGAGCGGGGTAAGGTAAGTTCCAGGTCCCCCGAGCATCCTATTATTCACAGGGAGGTGAGAATAAGCGTTGATTTTCTGGATTATGGGACTTTAGTGTCCCTTTAAAGTGCCAGAAGCCAGTGTGCTGTGAAATAAAGTGCCAGAAAGCCAGTGTGCTGTGAATTAAAGTGCCAGAAGCCAGTGTGCTGTGAATTAAAGTGCCAGAAGCCAGTGTGCTGTGAAATAAAGTGCCAGAAGCCAGTGTGCTGTGAATTAAAGTGCCAGAAGCCAGTGTGCTGTGAATTAAAGTGCCAGAAACCAATGTGCTGTGATATAAAGTGCCAGAAGCCAGTGTGCTGTGAATTAAATTGCCAGATGCCAGTGTGCTGTGAATTAAATTGCCAGATGCCAGTGTGCTGTAGTGTAAAGTGCCAGATACCAGTGTGCTGTGAATTAAAGTGCCAGAAGTCAGTGTGCTGTGAATTAAATCTATATATATCCCTTATATTATATAAATATATTTATATCTCCGTAGGAGATTGCATTGAGTTTTTAGGAGCTACCAATGAGGTGGGGGGTATAGGATATTACACATAGGAAAGGTGTATATGTATGTGTGTACTATCTCACTGTTACCATTTAAATGACCATTTAAAATGGAATGGTCAAATGGCAGCTTAAACCACATCCCTGTGTCTGCTCCATATTAAAGGAAGTGTTTTCTAAAAAAAGTTTCTGTCTGCTACACAGGATATGATGTGTATTGTAGTGGACATATACACCAAGGCTGCAGGTGCAGGTGGTGGTGGTGTCAGTGAGTAATAATATGCAGCCTACAAGTGGTGTCTCGTGAGTAATAAAATACAAGACATCCCTGCTTTCTATTGTAGGAGCAGAGAAAGTGAAAGTGGATTTTTGTGTGTGCTTTGGTGTGATATTGACTGCAACACAAGATCCTGTGTATAAGACCCTGTGTATAAGATCCTGTTACCACCTGTTGGAGGACAGATTATTGGACAGACAAGTTTACCTTATTGGATACAACTCTGAGGAAACAGATAAGTGTACACCAACTACAAGGACACACAATATACAGGCCTGGTCAATACAAAGTGGTGCACCATAGACAGGGACACCCTGATTACTGCACATGTTTGTGGGAACCTATTTATGTGCACTGTCTGCTTGGTGCCAGAAAAACAGAGTAACCCACTGTGTGCCATGCTACCATAATCCTTCCATAAAGCAGTAATTTGGTACAAATTGATGGCAGCGGTGCTGGTATACCATTTATTCTCCCTTTCTTTGTATATTTGTTCTCTGTATTAAGCTATGGAGGCTGCTACTGATAGTATCGAATTTAAATCCTCCTTCCTGTACCTGCAGATGAAATGCCCCAATTAGATTCAGTAGCTCTACCAGGCCCAATTGCCAAACCTATTTTTAAATCTGATCCATTTGACGGGGTAACTAGGGAGTGGACTGATTGGCTAGAACAATTTGAATTATTTTACTGTAATACTGAAATAAAAAGCAGTTATCAGTTATTAAAAATTGCTCTGAAGCAACTTTTTTTTCAATTAGATCTGTATAAGAGTATATAAAGGATAAATTCATTTCTTTAGGTAAACTGGGAATAAGAAATGTTTGTTTATAAGTTAGATTATTAGGGCAATGCTACTACAATAACATGATGCTGTGAGGTACCTTCTGTTATAATATATGAGGTACCATCACCACTTGCCGTGGTGAATACATATAAGTATTAATCTAGCATGTTTAGTTTCAACCACACGTGTAGCAGGATTGCCTGGGGCTACTCTCAGACCTGCAGGATTATCCATTGTTTCCTCTGGAAGCTGGTGACTATCTGAGTAACAGTTTAAAATGTACCTGTGTAAAGATTCTATATCCACTATATCCACACATAGCAAAACATACACACATAATTTCCATTGTGCATTGGAATGCACAATTTTGCTAGTTTTATATATATATATAGGTTACGAATCCTTCGCATTCCGTTAGCAGTGGTTTATGACCTGGGTGCTACGTGAGAAATGTAACTTGCAACGTTAGGATACAGAGCACTCCAAGGACTTAACTCGAACATATGTTTATTCAATAGTAGGAAAACATAACCTACGCGTTTCGGCTCAATGTACGAGCCGTCATCAGGGTTACGTATTCGTCAATACACAACAATAATAGGTGAGTGCCCTCCCTAGACACACCTCCCCCCGCCCCTCCATCCCGCCCTCCCCAGTGTCCAAATAACAAAATACAGGGTTTTAACCCTAACGTGCACTATGTGTATACCCTATATAGTGCAGCTACCGTTAAGAAGAAAGAAAGAACCATAGCACCAAAATCATATCGTGATCTGGAATCCGACATATGGTACGGGAATATGCATAAATGTATATAAAGTGCCACGTGCTGAATAAATAGATAAATAGTGATATATATAATAAACAGATAAAAACAGGTAAGAAAGATAAAAACTGGCTAGGAATAGAAATCTGTACCCACAGTGCAAGGAAATCAAGGCACTATATGACATGCTAGTATGTAATAAAGGACATTAAATAACACAACGATCATATATGCATGCAACAGTTTAAAGGTATACCTAATAGTAAATAACCACATAGATAGATTATTCGGGAGACGAGGCAGGAAACTCAAAGATATGCTGGGTAGGAATGACTTTAAGGTTCAGCCTAGGGGTTTACCCCGTCCTGGTTACCTAGTACAAGATTGGGTTTCTACAAATGCCAGGGCTGCTTGGCATGCAGAAGTGCCCTTACAGGTCCGGACTTTCCACATCCCCATAGTGGACGTAGGATTAAGATCAAACACAGATTAAATTGTCTAAGCACATACGTCATCTATTTCATCTCTTGCCCCTGTGGATTGTACTACATTGGTAAGACTACAACGACACTACGGGAACGGATGGCCAACCACAGGCAGGCCATACGAATAAGTGAAGCCATGGCACTACCCAGGGGTGAAATTGTGCCCACAATGTGTGACAAATTTGGGGAACAATCAGTGGCAAGACACTTCAGGGAAAAGGGTCATCCACCGGCCACACTTAAATAGATGGCGATTGATTGGGAAGCTCCTATGGAAGGCAGAGATCGCAAACGGGCACTACTACAGAGTGAAGTCCGTTGGATTCGTAACTGGGAACTCAGTCCCAATGGGGATTAACGACAAGTGGCCTAGCGTGCTTCTTGTGATTCTGCTAATGTTGGTTATTTATGCACTTTTATAGTCAATGCTAGTTTGGTACTATACCAGCCACTGAAATCGAGGATCTATTGGTAGATCAATCTCCCCGAATAATCTATCTATGTGGTTATTTACTATTAGGTATACCTTAAACTGTGTGCATGCATATATGAATCGTTGTGTTATTTTAAGTCCTTTATTACATACTAGCGTTGTCATATAGTGCCTTGATTTCCTTGCACTGTGGTACAGATTTCTATTCCTAGCCAGTTTTATCTTTCTTACCTGTTTTTATCTGTTTATTATAATATCACTATTTATCTTTATTTCAGCACGTGGCACTTATATACATTTATGAATTCCCACATATGTCGGATTCCAGATCACGATATGATTTGGTGCTATGGTTCTTTCTTTCTTAACGGTAGCTGCACTATATATGGGTATACACATAGTGCACGTTAGGGTTAAAACCCTGTAGTTTTGTATATTGGACACCTGGGGAGGGGGGCGGGGGGGAGGTGTGTCTAGGGAGGGCACTCACCTATTTATTGTTGTGTATTGACGAATACTGTAACCCTGATGACGGCTCGTACATGAGCCGAACGCGTAGGTTAGTTTTCTACATTGAATAAACATATTTACGAGTTAAGTCCTTGGAGTGCTCTGTTATCCTAACGTTGGAAGTTATATATAGATATATATATATATATATATATATATATGTTGGGTAAGTGTGCACACAGTCTTTGTGAACTTCAATTACCTGGTGCTGCCGACTGTATCCAAGATATGTAAGTAAATGTTCCACAGTGTAAGCTTATTATTGCACTTTATAGAATGTTTGTCTAAAAAAGCACTTCAAATAAAGCACTGATTGAAGAACCTGAGTAGCGCTGACACTGTTGAACATTTACTTATATATATATATAATATATATATATATATATATATATTAACAAGTTTCCAACAATGTTTGCCTATTAAAAAGAATCTTCTCAGATTCACTATGTGCACCTGCCAATTGGGAATCAGCTCATAAAAAATATTGAGAATTACTTGTATTAATACATATACTCTAGTTCTGGTTGATCCAGGAATACTTTCCAATTGCCTTCGGAGTCAGGAAGGACTTTTCTGACCTCCTCCCCATTTTAATAGCTGTTTTTTTTCCTGCCTCTGGATCAACTGTTAGGTAGAGTAAAATGAGAACTAAAGTCCCCAGACCCCATTGTCTCAATAGACAGAGCACATTCACAAACACACAACAAGCTGTGTCTCATCTCTCCCTTTGCTGTGGATGCTTTGTGATTTATGAAAATAACCTGTAGGTACTAGAGGTCAGCTCCCATAATTCACCTTATCTGGGAACACCCAGCTAAAAAGAAAGCTTTCTACCTCTATGCCACAATGGATAATACACAAAAAACAAGTACATTGACTGCAATGTACTTGTACTGAGTATTTCAGTACAAGTATTTCTTACCAGCAGCGAACCGGTTAGCGTGACTTTAACTCCATTTATTTGCCCGGCAAGTCTGGGTAAATGAGCCTGTTTATCTTTTGCTAGACACATAATAAAAACACAAAAAAAGAGCATGGGGAATCAAACCTGTGTCCCAATAGTCAGATGCTTTCAGAAACTAGCACTTTAGCAGAACACGCCACCAGTGAACTTGCAATAGATAGAAGTACATTTCAGTAAATGTCAGTAAAATCAGTTCACTATTTTGCATTGCTACTGGAAGACTGTCAGCAATTTACACTGGTTGGTAAATAAATAACAGAGCTTCTATATTTAAAGATTGTACATATGTAGAAACTTTATGGAAACATGGAAACAAGCAAACATAAAATTAATAAACTCAGGCAGTGAACTATGTTCACTGCCTGAGTTTGTTTAGTTTTATAAGCAAACTATGGGATTAGAACTTGTGACTTCTTGGTCTGTTTGTTCATAAAAACACAGCATTTACATGGTGTGTCACCGGCAACTCAACTGTGAGGACAGGTACATTTAGAAGGGTTATCTTTCACTAGAAACAGAAGCTACAAACTTTCAGGGAGATACAATAAAAGTTCTTATCGTTAAAAATGGTGCTAATTTTGCCCCAACCAATCAGATCTTTTTTAACATTTGAAAGCTAACATCTCATTGGTTGGGGCAAAAGTAGCACCATTTTTAATGATAAGAACTTTTATTGAATCTCCCTGTTTGTGCATAGTGACAGTGAGTCCTGTGGTCAGGGGGGCGTGGCTCTTTGAAGCCAACAGGAGCTATGAGTTGTACTCCCAACCATATGGAAGCCTCCTTTGTTACAGAATCTATTATTTATATCTACTAAATGCAAATAACTAGATAAGAATTTTTCAATGTATAGGTATTCTGGGGAGAAAAGCTTTCACATTAGGATTTAAAAAGTTTAGTTCTCCTTTAAGGGAACGTTATACATTGTATACATTATAGATATTACTATATCATGTAATAATGTGTGTAAAAGACAATTGCAAGCCACAAAAAGCTGTACATCATCCCAATTATTTTTACACACATTAATAGCACGTGTGCAAGTGCACAGATGATATTGTATGGGGCCGTACACACAAGTTAACACTGGCCCATCCCACGAGCATGTTCTAACCGGCCTTTATAGCTGACTATCGCTTAGTCTATTCACCCAGACCAAGCACCCATAGCGGTAGGCACCCAAATCAGGCACCTGAACACACTCAGGCATCACGGGTTGGGCTGACAATTACTCTTGTGTATGGCCTGGTTATCTTTTTTTTTATGAGATTTTTTACCAGATCAGTACCACTTCCATGGTAATTAATTCAGCCAGTGATTACACAGTCCTTCTATTGCAGCTAAAGTTTGAAAGACTCAGGTATGACTTTGGCCCCCTACAGAAATATCATCTCTTAAGAGAGTAAGCTATCTGGGCAACGCAGAAAGGCTTGTTGAAATGAAAATGTCTTTAGAAACAGTGTATGATCTGATATCTTAGACACAGCACCTGCCACAAACAAGCTGTTCGTAGGGGTATATGAGTTCTGCAAACGCAGCAGAGCTTCATCTTAAATGAGCTGTTAAAGACTGTGTTTACTGTCATACTGTGCGGATGTTAGGCGGTGCAGTTATCTTTCCTCTAGGATGTGGACCATTAATAGTCCATTTACTTTCCAATTAAAGTTCATGGGCATGTTTGCACATTTCTGCTGTGTTTTTGCTTGCCAGTGCAGATAATGATAAACAACACAGAGGCCTATCACATTGGACAATCTAATAAATTCTTAATACTATTATTTATAAAAATGGAGTCAATCGACTTTTAGCTTTATCAAAATATAGGTGCTGACTACTGCTGGGATTTGCTCAGCAGTATGTGTGTGTGTACAGGGGAGAGAGGGGAGGGGGGGTTTGTGAGTGTGCCAGCATCTCCTTGCTGCTTGGTGGTAGGGCTAGCAGTGAATTCCCACTGTAGTCTGAAATGCCTATACTCCTGACAATATACAATATATTGCTGTTCTGGTTTATTGCAGAGTGGAACCAAGCCTGTTACCAACCAACTATCATACATACATGTGCAATAGGAATTTATTTCCCACAAACCCATTCAGTCACCTTACATTTATCAACACACTATTTCTTACCTGCCACTCATCTTAATATTCAACAAAGTTTTGTCTGATCAGCAAATGAGCACACATTACTTTCCTTCCCCTATTTCTAATTGAAACCCCAGGTGGGCCACCATTAACTACATTAGAACCTATGAAATGTATCATTAATTTTGTGTTTTTTCTTAATGCAGCTAAATATCTCAAATCCCAGCAGTTACACTATGTTCAGGAACATCATTACACTAAATCTGTGTATAAACCCCCCATCAGAATGCAAAGGGCTTCTTTTTCTGACTATTAGTCTATTTATAGTTACAAGTCTGAACTAGGCTTTACTTTAAAAGCAGCTTGATCCAGCCTTTCATCGCCATGTGTTTGGAAGTGCTTGGCTGGTCCTCTGTGCAGGGCAAAGGGAGAAACACCCTTTACATTCTGGTCCCAGTAAACACCAGCTTTATTGACCAAACATAGACTGAATTTGCTTAGAAAAGGTCTTCTGTGGAGGGAGTTACTGTATTAGCAAAAGCTTTATTTGATCCCTTGGCCTTGTAGAGAAGACACTGAACAATTATTGGCAAGTGTCCCAAAAATGAAAATTCTATGTGTGACTGCTGGGATCAGAAAAGGTCTCTTGTCCTAAACTCCCTGAGGCTCACTTTCCGTATTCACTCTAGGAAATGGCTGGCTGAACAATTACTGCTGACATTTGCAATTTGCTGGAACCCAGTCCAATGTAGATTAGGTGATTGGTTCATGTGATGGGGATTTATCATTTTTGGGATCTAATTTCTGAAGAGGCCCAATGGAGAAGTCAGTGCCAATCTGCAAATGAAAAGACAAGAGTACATAAATAGACTGATCCATATTCAATAGCACACCATGCGTTTCATTTCATATTTAAGATAGGGGGAACTTCATATTGCATATACTATTGATATACTATTAATATACTATTCATCCATAAATTAACTGCTGAGTTTTCCATTTTTAATTAATTTAGTTAATAAAGCTTTATATCAGGAAAGCCTCCAAGATTATAATATTATATGGGTCTGATGCAATAAGGCTAAGTTCACACAGCCTTAATATTGTCGGTAACAGCAAAAATAGCCACCGCATTATGTCTGTGCAGTCTATAGAAGCCCACACAATTGTCCAAAATTTACGGACTTGTCTGTTCCAACTTTCATCCAATTTAGACAAAGGTCTTGGAAGAAAATGTACCCAATATACCAAAGAACCAAAATATTGGCCGTCAGGTTGAAATATTCACCCTTGTACCAGGCCCTTGTATTACTCTGCAGCAACCAATCAGATGATACAAACTTTTGCACCTCTTTTTGCATCAGCCCCATTATATTTATTTTTTAAACAGAAAGGGGGGCTGTGGGAGCACTCCTATGGCAATATTATTATAACATATAGAGGAAGTGCTAGTGATCCGACCAAAACATTAGAACAATCAAGAAAATAGATGATCAATGCACATTCCTGGGCACCATATACTATCATAATTTCTGTGCTAGTGCAAACAGTAAAAACATGCAGGAAGATAGACCCAGCTTCCATATGGTAGTAGCACTCCCAACACATCCCTTTAATTGGAGGTTTTACACCTTGAATATTAAGCATTGGGTGGGAGGCCTCTTCCCGCCTTATTGAAAGCCAGTAGGTGGGGGTAAGTGATAGCCTTCAATACTAATCCAATGCAAGGTCAGGGAGACAATCTTCCCACAAAAATGCAACCAAGCAGGGAGTGTCAGCCCAGATAAATGACCCCAGGTAATTTGTTAGGACCTTCCATACTGGGGTTACCTTGACGTGGTTGGAAGGCTTTTCACTTTAATGCATAAAATTGTAACTAAACACCCCCATGTTTTTACTGTTTGCATTAGCATAGAGATTGTGATCCTATATGGGGCCCAGGAATGTGCATTGATCATCTCTTTTCCTGTTTGTTATATTTATTTTTTGTCATGATTCACAAATTGGAGCTTTAACTAGTAGCATGGGAATAGAGGTTGCAAGTGCCACTATTACTATGGTCCTGGGGGGCAGCTGAATGTCCAAAATACAAAGAGAGATTTCTACATTAGGTCTGTACCAAATTCTATATTACGTCTGTATCTAATTGTACATTAGGTCTGTACCAAATTCTACATTACGTCTGTATCACCAAATTCTACATTAGGTCTGAACCGAATTCTACATTAGCTCTGTACCAAATTCTACATTAAATCTGTTCCAAATTCTACATTAGGTCTGTACCAAATTCTACATTAAATCTGTTCCAAATTCTACATTAGGTCTGTTCCAAATTCTACATTAGCTTTGTACCAAATTCTACATTAGGTCTGTACCAAATTCTACATTAAATCTGTTCCAAATTCTACATTAGGTCTGTACCAAATTCTACATTAGCTTTGTACCAAATTCTACATTAGGTCTGTTCCAAATTCTACATTAGCTTTGTACCAAATTCTACATTAGGTCTGTTCCAAATTCTACATTAGCTTTGTACCAAATTCTACATTAGGTCTGTAGCAAATTCTACATTAGCTTTGTACCAAATTCTACATTAGCTTTGTACCAAATTCTACATTAGCTTTGTACCAAATTCTACATTAGGTCTGTAGCAAATTCTACATTAGCTTTGTACCAAATTCTACTTGTACCAAATTCTACATTAGCTTTGTACCAAATTCTACATTAGGTATGTAGCAAATTATACATTAGCTTTGTACCAATTCTACATTAGCTTTGTACCAAATTCTACATTAGCTTTGTTCCAAATTCTTCATTAGGTCTGTTCCAAATTCTACATTAGGTTGTTCCAAATTCTACATTAGCTTTGTACCAAATTCTACATTAGCTTTGTACCAAATTCTACATTAGGTCAAATTCTACATTAGGTCTGTACCAAATTCTACATTAGGTCTGTTCCAAATTCTACATTAGCTCTGTACCAAATTCTACATTAGCTTTGTACAAAATCTACATTAGGTCTGTTCCAAATTCTACATTAGGTCTGTTCCGAATTCTACATGGTCTGTACCAAATCTACATTAGGTCGTACCAATTCTACACTAGTCTGACCAAATTCTACATTAGCTTTGTACCAAATTCTACATTGGGTCTGTACCAAATTCTACATTAGGTCTGTACCAAATTCTACATTAGTTTTGTACCAATTCTACATTAGCTTTGTACCAAATTCTACATTAGGTCTGTACCAATCTTATTAGCTTTGTACCAAATTCTACATTAGCTTTGTAATAAATTCTACATTAGGTCTGTACCAAATTCTACATTAGGTCTGTTCCAAATTCTACATTAGCTTTGTACCAAATTCTACATTAGGTCTGTACCAAATTCTACATTAGCTTTGTACCAATTTTTCTAGGTCTGTTCCAAATTCTAATTAGGTCTGTTCCAAATTCTACATTAGGCTTTGTACCAATTCTGCATTAGCTTTGAACCAAATTCTACATTACTTTGTACCAATTCTACATTGGGTCTGTTCCAAATTTTGCATTAGCTTTGTACCAAATTCTACATTAGCTTTGTACCAATTCTACATTAGGTCTGTTCCAAATTCTACATTAGGTCTGTACCAAATTCTACACTAGGTTTGAACCAAATTCTACCAAATTCTACCCTACATTAGGTCTGTACCAAATTCTACATTAGTTTTTGTACCAAATTCTACATTAGCTTTTGCCAAATTCTACATTAGGTCTGTAACCACATTCTACAATTAGCTTTGGTACCAAATTCTACATTAGCTTGTACCAAATTCTACATTAGGTCTGTTCCAATTCTACTTGTCTGTCCAATCTACATTAGCTTTGTACCAAATTTCTACATTAGGTCTGTACCAAATTCTACATTAGCTTTTACCAAATTTTCATAAGGTCTGTTCCAAATTATACATTAGGTCTGTTCCAAATTCTACATTAGCTTTGTACCAAATTCTGCATTAGCTTTGTACCAAATTCTACATTAGCTTTGTACCAAATTCTATATTAGGTCTGTTCCAAATTCTGCATTAGCTTTGTACCAAATTCTACATTAGCTTTGTACCAAATTCTACATTAGGCTGTTCAAATTCTACATTAGGTCTGTTCCAATTCTACATTAGGTCTGTTCCAATTCTACATTAGCTTTGTACCAAATTTCTACATTAGGTCTTTACCAAATTCTACATTTGCTTTGTAACAAATTCTACACTAGGTCTGTACCAAATTCTACATTATGTCTGAACCAAATTCTACATTAAATCTGTACCAAATTCTACATTATGTCTGAACCAAATCCTTCATTAATCTGTCCCAAATTCTACATTATGTCAGACCAATTATACATTAGGTCTGTACCAAATCTCCATTAGGTCTGAACCAAATTCTACATAAAATCTGTACAAAGTCTACATTAGTTTGACCCAAATTCTACATTCTTTGTACCAAATTCTACATTAGCTTTGTATCAACACTACTCTACATTAGAAATCTGTACCAAATTCTACATAGCTTTGTACCAAATTCTACATTCTTTATACCAAATTCTACATTAGCTTTGTACCAATTCTATATTAG